>CAUZXS010003541.1:270000-325000 GCA_963585895.1 Sepioteuthis lessoniana
AGTTGCTTGTATGTTGTTGTTTTTTTTTCCCTCTATTTTGTTGAGGTGTAATTTACTTCATACTAGCGCACGTAAATGAGGGCATGAGAAAATCTTTGTACAAGATTGCAACACAGTTTCTACAGTTAAAGATGTTTTCTTTGTTTTTATTGACCAAATATTTTTCATGCATTTACCTTCATTCTTTCTCAATTGCGCACAACTATATATACTTTTCTTTTCACTTTTTAATTATTTAAAACATCTACTTACTCTGCCAATATACAGCTGCCCATTTTGTTGTGTAAACCCCACTGCAATACAGCCTTTAACACTAAGAACTCAATAGTTAAATGCTTTTTTTTTAATGGAAAAAGAAATAAGAATAAAGTAGACCTTCTTTACTCTGCCTTCAAATTGGAATTAAACTGTAGCATCAGTTCTTCTTCTTCGACTATGTTCTTGTTTTCAAGCAGATAAATTTGTTCCTGGGGGTTCTGACCCCAATGCAGCACTTCCCCATTGCACAAAAAAAAGGGGAGGATTGGAGTAATCTGATGTCTTTTGTGATACTGATAACGGGGACTGGCCATTTTTTTTATGTTCATACATATGTGCTCTTTGTTAAACCATTTTATATTCAAGTTAAGTATAGAAAAAAACAAAATAGAAATAAACTGTGGATATCCCCAGAAGTTTTATTTTAATGTTTTGAAATCCTTATACAGTCATGTCACCAGGGTATTTTGAGGGGGTGGCATTCATTAAATCTAGAGTGAGGAAAGCCGTAAAAAGTGGGGGGAGCTTATTTCTTATGGCCACATTGTCAGATGTTTTTTTACATTGCTGGCGACAATGTGCATCCAGCCTGTTCTTAATCTCACCCTCCTTCTCCGTGTTAGCTGGAATCGCTTAACAATTTCATTTTCCCATGATTGTCGAGGTCTTCTGAATGATTGTTTCCAGCCTCTCGGACCCCACTTGATAACTGCACAGGTCCATCTGTGGTCTATGAATCTTCTAGACGAAAGATCACACTGTACAGATCAAAGGTGATGGCACTTAAGAATAAGGATGGGCACAGAGTGATAAGGAGGAAACAGAGGAGGTTTCTCACACTCATCCTCCCCGCTATCGCCATAAGTATCAGAGGAGGTGCCATCAATCTTTGTGAGATTGGGAATACACTTTAACTGAAGAAGTTTTAGGAAAGGATGGAATAACAATAGAAATGTTGGAGAATGCGAGGGAGTAACTGAGGAAGCCCTTACTTTATACTTTAACCACTAAGAATTTGTACACAAAAAATTAATTCACATCACTTTCATGGGGAGATGCAAGTGATTTTCAGAGACGGGGGTCAGAAAACCATCCCCTCTGGCAACAAGCCTGTCCTTACAGCAATATATAGAGAATTCTGTGTTTTGCTAAAACATTTCAAATATCTCGGATATCCATTCTCCAGATTGTACCTGTCCATTGCACAAAAAAGGGGATTCAGAGCATTTCTTAATGTCTGTGGTTACCAGACATTTTATTTTGGGAAATCTTCCATTGACTTTTACCTCCAAGCAGATACATAAAAAAAAAAAATGGAAAACATTTTTTTCCCTTAGACTATAACAGATTTATCGTGTGGATTTCAACTTATTTTTATAAGCAAAAAAAAAAAAGGTGCTCCTTGATAGCTTGCCCAGTTGATCTTTCTTAAAAGGTCATTTTTACTCATTTTGAGGCTCCCTGAAATTTGGATATACAACTGGAATTCCCACTCCGTTTAAAGTACTCCACAAAGAACAGTTATTAGCCAGTCAGTTTCACAAGTTCATTGGTAGTAGGTTCAGTTCTCTCTGGATGCTCCAGAAAATTAATCCTTGTACCAGACTTAGTTCAGTCTGAACTCAGAATAAATCATGGTTCTACCTGCTCCAATCCTTACCAAAAAAAGGAATGATTTTAGTTGGGGTTTTTGAATAATTTCTGTAGGTCGCTGGAAATGTAGCACAAAACAAGTCGGATATATTCTAATTTACTCAATGAAAAATTCCGATTTTTTTTTTTTTCCCTTGGCAAAATTTTGGAAAATTTCATACAGTATGACAGCATCATTTTTTAAAAAAATTATTTCCTTGATTATTTTAACTTCTACTCTAATTTTCAGGGAATTCATTTTCAATTTTGCCTTTCAAGAACCAAAAACCAAAATCCTCCTACATTGCAACTAGAGTTTCAACTTACACAAATTGTACTTGACTTCAATCAAGAGCCCATATGTGAGGTATAAGCAATATAAACAATTGCTTAGGGCCCAGTAGCTGCTAGGGATCCCCCAAGAACATTTTATTTATCTTTATTCGGGTGAGTCAAAAGTTTTGCAATATTTTGGTTATGTGAGGCACAATTCAGCAGCTCTAGAAGCTTTTGCTGAGGTCGCAAAGGTGACAAACCTCACTGACTGTGAGATACTCGCCTGATATTCTCCAAGTGCTACTTACCAGAATTACCTCTATTGCTTGGAGGGGGTGTCCTCGTGGTGTAATGGTTAAAGCGATGAACTGCGGAATCGTAGTACGCGAGTTCGTACACCAGTCGCGCTATTACATTCACTTTCGGACAAATACCCTTGGGAAAGGTATGAACCCCCTTATCCTCCCAGCTATGGGTTAAATAGTACCACTACTGTTCTTCTAGGAGAATGGCTTTGGCATTAAATAACCTAAAAAGAGTTGATATGCCATTAAACAAAGAACCCAAACCCTCTATTGCTTGGAGTACACTCTCTGAATCCACAATTTTAGGCCTACTTAACCTTACCTGATGGTCAAGTTTCTTGAATCATCTGGTTACTGTACTGTGGTCAGCCGCACCTTTACCTTTCATACAACCAATGTTTTTGGTTGCGTCCATGGCAAAATGACCCAGTTTGAATTTGTAAAGCATAAATTCCCTAATTAGACTACATAGCATGTTCATCTTTGTGGCTTTCAAATCACATACAGGGTGAAGCAATGCATAACATGTCAGTGCACCAACTACCACTATACTACCAACCACAGCAGATACCTTCTACAATGACTCAAACTGCTTCTGTAATATGATATGCACACCACAAACTAGGTCTTACAAAAATATTCCAAAACTTTTGACTATCGTGTGTATTTGTTATGTCAGCTGGTATACCTATGCCATAAAAAATAACAATATTTTCATGAATTCTTCATTGTGGTTTATGTTTTGCTAATGTAAGAGAAAGTTTAATATTTTAAGTGAATCTGAAAATATTATGGTGAACAACAGCATGTATAAAATAACGACAACAAAAACTTATTGATATATACAACGATACAAATATTTAATTAACAAGACAATAAACATAGTTTTAATTTTTAGGCATTTTTAAGACTCATTCATGGTGAATTTCAGTGTGGCTATTCATCCTAGAAGAAGCAGACTCAAAAGAGACAGAGGCTTCTAACTTTTTGTCTTTTTTTATCTCTTGCCTGTTATCATGTATGTGTTAAGACATTACGGCATTTATGATAAAAACATCTTTTTAAACAATAGATGTTTGAATGATCAAACAATAATAATCAATATTATTTGTATCAATGATGGAATATCCTTAATTCAAATTCCACTTTGGGTCCTACAAAAGTCTGGGATGGCCCTTCTTCAACTAAAAACTTGCTCATGTATCATTTTGTTCATTGTTATAACTGTAAGTAAAGAACTTAAAATGAAGCATAAAATGTATTTGCACCATTGACATAACCAGTCCATTTCCGACCGTTTTTAATCATATCCCAGATGTACAACTGCTTATTTAAAATAGTTTTAAGATAGATTTTCTCCTCCTCCTCTTCCATATTTTATACATCTTTAGAGTGTGCAGAGTTCTCTCCCTTGAGATTTTGAACTTAAAATCAAGGTAAAATTTTGAAAGTCCCTTTTATTTATTTATTCATTTATTGTTTCACTTATTGGTTTATAGACATTTCTTTTTGCTTATTGTTTAGAAGTGATAATAATGCCTGACTGAAAATTTTCGGAGAGGGCAGAGTTGTCTCCCTTGATATTTTGAAATTGAAATTAAGATAGAAATTTTCACTTATTTTTATATTTTTATTTTGGAAATTTCTTTTTGCAAATTGTTTAAAAGATAATAAGATAATAACACTGCCTGAGTACAAATTTGACTTGAGGAAAATTGCAAATATTATGGCCAAGTATATTCATCTGAAGCATATAGAAAGTTTTTAATAAAAATAGCCTGGGCTATACATATAAAAGTTAGCATTTCCATTGCTATAATTATTATATACACCCAGCAAGATATAAATAAATATGCACATAAAAATGCGTACACAATCTTATGATTTAATATTAACAAAAATATTAAAAGAATGATTTTCTACTTACTGTCTATAAACATTTCAAATGTTGCCAGATTTTATGTGGTGTAGAAATTTTGAGTCTTTCTTCAGTGATTTTTTTTTCTGCCTTACCAAAAATATGTATAAGAAATATTACATGAAAACACAAACAGATCCATTTCCTTTTTTATTTTTTTTAAGTAGATGAGTTATATTGTAAATTGAATTACCATGACTAAAAAATCCAGCAAACACTTGCACGTGACATACAGAAACAGCTGTCTTGTGTTTCTGTATGTCACGCGCAAGTATTTGCCAAATTTTCTGGTCATGGTAATTCAATTTACAACAAACATGTCTGTTACAAAACTTAAAACAAACCTTTAACAAAAAAAAATGTTCACATTAAAGCTTGCAAATAAGATAAAGTTTATTCTATTCATAAAGATGGAAATATTCTATACTATTTTTTTTTAGTTTTAGAATTTTTTTTTCTTCTTGTTTCGATGTTCAATTATTCTAATTTATTTCATCTGAGATATTATTGATTATTTTTTTCACTTCGTCTTTTTCAAAATTATTTTGCTTTTTTAAGTACCTTACTTTATTTAGTCTCACAGGCTCTTTACACTCATCTCCAGATTTCTTCCATTGGTCTCACAGATCCCTTATATTAGTCTATTGAATTCCTCTACATTTATTTCCATAACTCTTTACACTAGTCCTCTAGAATCCTTACATTCATCTCACTGACTCCCAGTCTTGGACTTCCTTTTACATTGACCTTTTGAAATCTTCTACATTTATCTGATTGACTCTTTGCATGAGTCTTCAGGAATCACTAACATTGCTCTCTCTCTCTCCCAGACTTTTTGTTTTACAGACTCTTCATACAAGTCTTCAAGAATGCTGAAAATGGTCTCACAGGTCTTCATACATTCATCTAATAGACTCTTTACACCCATCTTCAGTAACCCTGGAATTGGTCTCAATGATTTCTTATATTGATCTTCTGGATCTCTATAAATTCGTTTCACTAATCTCCAGGAACCCCTGACATTGCTCTGACTCTTTGTCTCACACACTCTTTACACTAGTCTTCAGGAAATCTAACATTGGTCTCCCAAACTCCTTACATTAATCTTTAGACACACCTACATTCATCTCATGGACTCTGTACACTAGTCTTCAGGAAACCTAACATTGCTCTCCCAGACCCCTTACATTAATCTTTAGACATGGCTACATTCATCTCATGGACTCTGTATACTAGTCTTCAGGAAACCTAGCATTGCTCTCCCAGACCCCTTACATTAATCTTTAGACATGGCTACATTCATCTCATGGACTCTGTATACTAGTCTTCAGGAAACCTCACATTGCTCTCCCAGACCCTTTGTCTCATTGAGTCTTTACACTAGTCTTTTGGATCTTCCTACATTCATCTAACAGACTCTTAACACTCATATCCAGGAACCCTTACATTACTCTCACAGAAATCTAGTCTTGTATTTCTCTTTTCATTGGTCACACAGATCCTAAATTTGGTCTTTTGCAGCCTCCTGCACAGTCTATTTACACTAGTCTCCAGGAATACCTTACATTATTTTTTCAGACCACTAAATGTCCTAAGACCACTCTTTGGGAACTTTTGAGGAACTTTATTTTGCCATTTTTCATAGACAACAAAAATATCTTTTCAATCATAATTTCTAAATCTTCCTTTAACTTAGAATTAATATGTCTTCTTTAATCCCTGTCATGACCTTTCACTTCCATTTTACCTGTTATATCTTCATAAATGACTGCATTCAGAATTTATTGGTTTAGAAATAGATATTTATGACTCGTTATTTTTATTTTCTGATTATATAATGAAATATCATTTAGAGAAAATACTTTTCTTTTTTTATTTTAAAATTTCAGATTTTTCCTTTCATTCCTAAATCAATTTGGTCAATTTGCATCTACAATACCATTGCTTCTACAATAATCTAAAATATTTTTATAGAATTAGAATATTGCTGTGTATTTTCTCATTTGAATGTTATTGAAAAGAAATGTCACACTCTCATTATATGAACAAAGGTAAATCAGTAATTAACAGCCCTTATGTTATATTTTTTTTATACCAAAAAGTACAGATAATTGTTGACCCATCCTTGAATATTATAAATAATTCTTTTAGAATCCATATTTGTTTGCATACTGTTTATGCTTGCATTAAAAGTTGTAATTTATATTTTACTATTTCCACTCCAGCACAGTTAAATAAGCATGGGGAGTGGGCAGTAAATGTACAAATGTAGACTTTTGAAATAATTAATGAAATTTCAAATTATGGTAGACATTTTTTTTTAATATTCAATGTAATATTTAGATTGGAGGGCTTACAAAGAAGAGTGACAAAACTAATAAAAAGAGTAAAATATTACAGTTACAGGGAGAGATTAGAGGAAATAGGATTAACTACTTTACAAGAAAGAAGAATGAAATTTTTAATTATGGTAGATATTTTTTAATATTTTTTTCTCTAACAAGATCTAAGTCTATAACCCAGTTAGATTTTTTGCTAAAAACAAAATATATTTTGGGAACAAATTGCCTAAAATCAAAAACTGCTGTAGTGTCAATAAGTTAATGTTGAATTGAATGATTTTAGAAATAATGGTAAGAAAAAATTTAAGTAGACATTTTTGAAACTATCAGATGAATGACTTAACAGAATTTGAACTGTATTTAGATATTGTATCAATATTGTATATGTTATATGCAAAAAAATGAAAATTTTTGTAAAAAAGAGAGATGCCCAAGGTGACATAACAAACAAATAATTATAATAAAGAACAAAAATGACTTGGTTCTCATTATAGATGTCACAAAGTCCAAGCTTACTTTCTTTTTTCTCTTCTTTTTTTCTTTTTTGTTGCCATATTCTGTCTAAAGACAAAGACACAGTTGAGGGAGATGAACAGATACTATGCTTTACTCCAAATAAAAAGGCTTATCTGTGTGATATTAAGTGTTAAAGTTGGCAGAAAATGTTAACCATGCTCTTCTACCTTTCATATGACTGTTGTGGAGATTGTTTATGTTGATCCTCCCAAGGATTGAACTCACCATCAAATGTTGTTGAATAACCCTGTTTCACTTACTGATTTTCCACAAAAGCTACTAGTGGTTTGTTTACAGGGAAAACAATTCATTTGCCTCTTGAATCCATACTGAACAGCCTCACAACTCAAAAAGATTTTTTTTAAAATTATAACAATAACAAAAATTCTTATTGTTGCATTTTATAAATATGATGTAAATTAAATTTCCAACGTGTGTGCTGTGACTCCCTGGAGCACCATCTTAGCTCCTATGGGTGCTACAGGGTAATTCTTTTTTTTTTTTTCTTTTTTTTTTTTCAATTTTAAGCAATTGTAAACTTCATAGTCATAAAAGATGTCAGATTTGAAAACGTTTGTGAATCACTGTTATAAATTTTATCAAAATCTGTCTGTCTGGCTTGTTTTAACAAAATCTCTGCTGGTATTTGTGAGAGAGTTCATGTGTTGATTAGGATGTTGGAGAAAGAATTGCTCTGTGATGAAATTGGGACCTTTGGGATGCTATCCATAAGAGGGAAAGATAGGGATAAGTGAAACCAGTTTTATATATCAATTGACAGATTCTTACATCCAACTGGTGATAATGAAAACTGATTGTTTTTTTAGTTTTTTTTTAATTGCTTTTTATTAGATTCTGATTAGATAAAGAGTTGAAAATATATTTAGATCCATTTTGTTCTATAAATACATTTAGAAAGAATTGAGAATTAGCCTTGACTCTAACTCAAAAAAAAAGGTTACACAAGGCCTTGAGAAAGAGATATTCAAGTATAGCTTTCTCAATGATATATCCCACAATCTTTTAACAATTCTTTTTTTCCTAAATTTTTTTCAATGAAGTTTATCTTTTGTAGAAGTTTGTTAGCCATTCTGACTAACCAATGTTGAAATCTTACATGTTTTTCAAAATTTCAATATCTTCCTCATATTATTTTCTTTTTCATATTAAATGAAAATTTTAAAATGCTACAAATTTACATAAACAATCTATAACATAGACAATAAGAAGTTATAATATTAGAAATGTACTTCTGTTGTAGAGTAGTGCTTCTCAAACTATCTGATGTGGCATATCTGCAGAATATTTTTCAGTGTACCATGGACTGATAGCAAGAGAGTTTGTGCACAGGTTTCAGTTCCAATCAAGTTCCTAGTATTTCTATCTGCTGTATCATAACATTTGAAAAGAATATTAAGCAATAAAGATGGGGGGGGTAGTCCCCATGACATAATGGTTAAAATGCTGAACTGCAGTTTTGAAGTGAGTGAGTTCAAACTCCAGTCAAACTATTATATTCATTTTTGGACTAATATCCTTGGGAAAGGCATGAATCCCCTTATCCCCTCAGCTATGGATCAAATAGTATCACTGCTGGTCTTCTACAAGGACTGCTTTGGCATTAAATAACCCACAAAGGTTGATATACCATTAAACAAAAAAACCAAACCAATATAGAAAGATTTTATGCATTTCTAATTTTATATTACATGTTATATATATTACGATAATGTGAAACTAGAAACTTGTCACATACCAGCAGTTGATGACTTGCATACCAGCACTTTGAATAGCGGTGTTGTAGAGGATATTAAAAGAGAATGAAAGCTGGGAAGGTCAGGTAGATCGATTGTCAGTTCAATTTCTTTTTAATTTCTTAAAACTGATTATCCCAGCAGTAGGTTAGATAGAACCACTATTGTTCTTCTACAAGGATGTCTTAGGCATTAAATAACCCATGCAGGTTGATATGTCATTAAACGAAGAAACCAAACCAAAACTGACACTCCCATTAGAACCCTGCCAATGTCACAAGCAACAATCTCTGTGTACTTTGTATTACTCATCATAGATAATATGTGCAATGTATTATGATTTTATGTAAGATTGGATCAGAAGTTCATAATCTCACACATTCATACACACATACACACACACTATATATATATATATATATATATATATATATATATATATATGGGTCATTAAAAAAAAGTTCTAAGTCTTACCCAGAAGAAAAGAGTAAAGCAGAAAATTTCTGTTGTGGCAACACAACACCATTTCTTATAAAACTAGAAAAACTAATTCAGATTTTTCTAGTTTTATAAGAAGAGGTAGTGTTTTGTCACAAGAAAAATTGTTCAACAATGGCTCTTCTTTTTGGAGTTGGCTTAGAACTTTTTGAATGATCCTTATATATATATTTCCGATAAAATGTCTGATGGAATAGAATTAATATGAACTGAAAACAAAAACTTTAATTTATCTAATATACCATTTCACGCATGATGATGAGTTTTTTAAAAATTTTGAAAAGAATTCTGGAAATCTTATAGAAAGTTTAAAAGAAAACAAAAGCATTTTTTTTTCAAATCATTATCTAATGTAGTTCAGAAAAGAAATCTTTATGAAATAATAAGTGGTCTCCAAATTTTTGTTTTCATGTCATATATATATATATATATGTTTGTGTGTGTGTGTGTGTATATGCATAGTTATATATATATATATATATTTGTGTGTGTGTGTGTATATATATATATATATATATATATATAAGAGAAAGATGGAAATAAATCTGATGATATATAAATATAAAATACAGAATATTCAGAGGATGTATTGTTTATTTGAAATTTGCAAATGTTTCAGTCTATATGACCATCTTCAAGGCAGTGTAATTGATAATAATTGATCAAGTGGCAAATTTTTCATATAAAAAATACATCCACTGAATATTTTATGTCATATTATATATATATATATATATATATATATATATATATACACACACACACACACACACACATGCAGTATATATATGTATAGCACATACATTTTTATACAGTGTATGTATGAATAACTACATATATATTTTCATAGATTTTTATACATGCATATATATATATATATATATATATATATATATAATCAAAGATGATGAATATTTTGGATAATGATGTCTGACAATGTGCTTTAGGAATATGATTGTAAAATGAAAACCAAGTTGTTATTTTCAAAAATTCAGTTTTAAGTCATATTTCTAAACTGCAGTCATATAATATGTGTATATATATATATATATATATATATATATATATATATTTTAATGCTGAAAAAAAATCAAAACAACAACAAATATACAACCAAGAAAGTCATCATCGGGTGATAGAGGCTTTGTTGGATGTATGTCTGTTGTTAATGCACATTTTTATATGTACAAAAGATACCCCATACATCTAAAAGACATTCATATATATCACAACACATATACATGTCCAGTTTGAATAAGTTTTGTGTTTGTCAGTTTTGTTTTTTGGTTTTTGTGGCATAAATTTTTTTAACACCCTTTTACCAAGGATGTTGTAATAATATTATTAAAGACTTCAATTAGAAATGTATTGTTTCAGCAGTCAGCAGACAATTAAATGTGAAAACATCTATCAATGAAGAATTGATTTGACTGAATTATGTTTTAATATGAAGTCATTTCTTTTGGTGAAATGTTTTTATTATTTATCTTTTTTTTTCTCTCCAATTCATCAAATGATAAGCACAAAATTGTAATGATAAAATTAACAGATACAAGAAGCAGTTTCAGTAAAGGATTTCATTTTGTATTATATAATAGTATTTGAATTTCTTTACACACATATATATGTATAATAGTATTTGAATATATACATACATATATATATATATATATATATATATATATATATGCAAATGGAAAAGTTAGCAAGAAAAAGTGTTCATTGCCACTACATCAGAGTACGTACACTACCCAGAAAAATATCAAATTATGAACATGAAGTCCATTACTTAAAGTTGCATGTAATGTACCCATTCTTTAGACAGAAAACTGAAAAGTTGGTCAAGCAATCATAATAATAAATTTGTACTGAGCAAAAGAAGTGAGTTGATATCTAAGTGTTAATATAAATATCAATAAATGTCTCATAAGTCCTTTAATCATAATGTGGGAATATACATCAGTAATATAATACATATACAAATACAGGCGGACTCTGTTGTTTTGGATACGAACACGTTTAATTATTTCTGACTTCAGTCCATGGCAACACAAGGAGAGAGACACAATTCTTAAAAGTCTTTGCTATCCATACTATGCTGACCCCACCCTAACAAATGGCACATCTTGTGATGTTTAAGCCCTACCAAACTGAATGATAAAATATAATCAACGAAAAATGATTAATATAAAAATTCCATATTTATTCTCCTCTATTTAGACAGCCCTAATGATATATTTATGAATGTATACATATATTTTATATATATTTTTTCTTTTTTTTTCCTTTAGTGACTGTCATATGTATTTCCACCGTAACATGTGATTTTACAGAACTTATATATATATATATATATATATATATATACATACATATATCTATATATATATATATATATATATTATAACAGTGTTGGGTGTCACTAAATCCCTTTGTGGGTTTGTGTCGAACCAAGTGCAATATAATATGGAGAGTGCTCAATATCTAGGATAGAGCTATTATACAATAATAATGAATAAATATATATTAGATATATATATATTTAATTCCATGGAATTTAGACTACGACCCCTTGGTTTGATGGAATTTTTTACAAAACAACAATCATCAGGCAGTTAACAAAAAGAAAAAAATCTTTTTTCATTTTGTTAACTGCCTGATGATTGTTGTTTTGTAAAAAACTCCGTTAAACCAAGGGGTCATAGTCTAGATTCCATGGAATTAAGCATATATATCTAATATATATTTATTTATCATTTTATATATATATATATAAAGCATACGTGGTGTAATAGAATAGACACAACAACCAGAGTTCAAATTCTAGATGAGGCAGTTTGCATTTCACATAGTGCAAATTCCTTTGGGAAAGGTATGAATCCAATTATTCTCCATCCAGCTATGGTTAAATAGTAGGGCAAACTGAACTCTAACCTTAGTATGAGAATCAATCTAGGAGAAGGAAAACTCTGAATTCAAACCTGTTAAACTTTGCTTAAAATTGACCTTGCGTTGCATCCTGCTCATGTGTTGGGTAAATACATATTTACACCACTTTGTATTAGAATTGTTTGGCCTCTCTTTTTCCTTTCCTGTCTGATGATTGTGCATGCACATGAACAAATTGATGGAATTCTTAATCATAATTTGATATTTTGCTGTTGTGCATATATATAATGAGAAAATTCAAATACTATTAAAGTTTTACTGATTTTTAATCAGTTTTACAATATTTTTTCTTAATTTTTATTTAAAGAATGTTTTTATTTTTCCCAGTTTATTCTTAATTTTTTTGTTGATTTTCCAAAAATTTGATTTATCTGTATTTCATTTTTTTTTTTTTTTATCTAAGATTTATTAAGTTTTTTAAATTCCCCACCACCACAAAAATTAATCAGGAGAATTTTATGCAAAGAATTTATACAAAAATATTTTTTACAAAAAAAAAAAAAAATTTAACATGTTTAACGTTTTTCTTTATTGAAGTATTTTATAAAAATTTTCAGTTAAAAATTTTATCTTTGAATAAAAAAGATCTTTTTTAGATAAAAAAATTTTCTTTAATATTTTGAAATGAATTAGTATATATATTTTTTTTTTAATTCAAAATTCAATTTAAAAAGGATTTTTGTTTTATATTAATTGTTTAGTAAAGAATATTTTATGCTTGCAACTTCATTAAAATTCTTTTTTAATCTTTCAAACTTTAATTTTAAATTGTTTTTTATAACAAAAAAAAAAAGAAATATTTGATTTAATCCTGTAAATATTTGAAAGCATATTCTTAAAGAAAGTCAACAAAAATAAACCAAGCAAGAATTTTATTGAAATGTTGCCAATCCAAAATATTTTGGATAAGGAAAACCAGAGAGAAAGTTGAGAAATTTACTTATTTAATATTTGTTCTTCATGTACATTTCTATTTCACCTGCTTATACATAATTTTCTTTAAACACAAGAAGTGTGTAAAATGTTATGAAATTAAAAAATAAAAAAGAGGGTACAGTCTTGGCTCATGCTGTAGATAAGTTGCTTCTTTTTGCTAAACCTGATTATATGAATATAGTTGACCCAGATTCAGGCTTTAAAGAAGCCATCGAAGCCTTGGGCAAGTCTGTTCCACTTCTCATGTATGCTACATTTATGTATTTGTAAAATCAAAATCCACTATTATGGGGTGAGGAACATAACCCTGTTATTATTATTGATTTTTTTTTAAACTATGAGTGTATTATTTTTCATGAAGTCATGTTAGTATAAACATAATAAATTTAGAACAGTTTTTCTCAACTGGTGTTCCATGAAACCCTAGGGTTCTGTAAGAAACAGTAATAAATAGGCTAACGCCTAAATAAAAGAGATATTAATAATTGTTTGGAAGTAAATAATGGTATCTAATTGTGAAGTCAAACATAGTTAACTCCCCTGGATCAATTGACTATAAATATTAAAGAATTTTTTTTTACTTTAACTTGGCCACATTTAAGGTGCATTGAATAAAACTTAAGTAAGGAAAATACCTTGTTCGTTTTTATTGCAATTATAATATCTATGTAGGGGTTTCCTAAGACATGAAAACTATTTCAAGGGTTCTACAAGGATAAAAAAGTTGAGAAATGCTGGTTTTGAATCAAGTTTACGAGATATCATAAAAGAAATTGGGGTAAGTCCTCTTCACCCTATGCCCACTGTGGTCAGTCTATTTATGTTCCTGTAAAATATGAGATACCCAGTTATATGAATGTTTACAATGTAGTGGGAAAAGAGAAAGAAAAAAAGCTTACACAGCTTTTAAAACTTTTCAGTATTTTCATGGTATTTTGAAAAATGTGAGTTATCTCCCTTTGAATTGTAAAAAAAAAACACGAAAAACGTATGTCTTTTTGCTTATTTATTTACTTATGCTTTCTGAAGAAAAAGATATGTAAATTCACTGTATTTTTATGATGACGAATTGTTAGTCTTTAGTTTCTTAATTCTGGCAATCTCTTCCTTTTCATTTTTTTTTTGTTTCGAAACAATACTATAAAAAAATCTCCTATTATCTGTGGTTGTCTTGTTAATCATATAATCCTTTAAAAATCTGGATCAATGTTGCAAAACACTCATATCTAAAATTCAAAGTACAAAACCCCTTTGGTTATATTAAATCCTTGCAAAAATTGAAGTGATTGGTCAAAGTACAGGGTGTTAAATATATATATATATATATATATATATATATATATATATATCAACATTCCTGTGGAAGTTCATTTTATGATATTATAACTTTAAAATCTCCACCTGTTCTTAGTCTCATAGGCCACTTTGAATGGGGCAATGGTTATTTAGTTAGGCTATCAAGCCATTGTTAGTAAATTTGAATCTCACTGAGTGCTCTATATTTCTGAGCTTGTGACAAAACTAAGCTTAGTGAATGACTATAACTTAGTAGTGAGTTTGATCCTCACTAGGTTCCCCATGCTTGTTGCCTTGTGTCCAATCTAAGTTCAGCTTAGTTCTTTAGGCTCCTTGTTGTGGAATAATGATTAATAAGCTAGTTTTTCAAACTAATTACTGCTGAGTAGTGAGTTCAATTCTTCCTGGGTGCTCTATGCTTTTAGCCTTGTGGTTAAACAAAGCTCTGCCTAGTTTGTTTGTTTATTGTTGTTGTTGTTTTTTAATTGAAATTCATTCTTATTATTCAGGTGCTGGCAGTACAAAATTTTAAAAACTGCTTGGTCAGAACATTCCTGTGTGATGTCAGTATATACGTCACTACATCTCACTTGGGATCGTTTCTTCAAAAGGTGCCCAAAAAGCCTTTCCACAGTGTGACCTCCTCCTGAACATGTGGATGTGTTCAAGTAGGAATTTGAGGTCCATATTGGAATATAAGTCGCTTTAAAGAAACCATTCAGGCCCACTCACATGATGTGATGTAATGGTCAGCAAGCTAGATTTGGCGACTATATTTTGTGAGTTCGATTCTCACTGGATGCTTCATATTTCTTGTCTTATTCAAAAACTAAATTTAGCAAATACTAAGAAAAATGACCTTTGTAACAATAAAAAAAACAACTGAAGGTAAAAAGAGACACTAAAGTCCTATAATAAATAATTTTAAAAGAATCCTATATGCTTATGGGAAACCTGAAGATGGTGGGAGATCTGTTTGAAGAAACAAGGTTGAGGTTGTTAGTCCTGAGAAACATAGTACTATCTCTGTCCCATAATAGACGTTATGTTTAGTCGATTAAATGTATATGCAAATGTAACTACTGTGGGACAGAGAGAATAATATAAATGAAATTGTATTTTCCATTTTTACTATTTTTCTCTATTCTTTTTTCTTTTTTCTAATCTTTCTCTTTCTTTCATATTCAAACTTCTCACTTTTTATACCCTCACAATTCCCTTCTCACCTACCCAAAGTCTGGATCCTCTAAACCACACTGCTGACTTTTTTTTTTTTTTTTGGCTTTTTGACTCTACACAAGGGTCCCTAATAAACTCTGCCCACAAATTCTTATCCTGGTTCTTTCATACATGATTATTCAATTGTCTGTGTTAAAAGCACTGTAAGGGTAACCTGAAACTGAACTTTTTTTAGCCTTAAAGAATGGAGGAAAGTTCTAGTAAATGGGTGAAAGCTTGACTTGTTTACCAGAACTTTCCTCATTCCTTAATGATACCTCTCATCAGAAAAATAAGGTCTAAAAAGTTAATTTTCAGGTTACCTCTATGATGCTTTTTTTACCTGAACTCCAAAACAGAGATAAAACTGAATGAATTTAGACACTTTATTCTATATCATAAATATAATAAATAATATTTTGATTATTAAAATAAGTTAGTAAGTTAGTTGGCCAACCATAGTCAAGGGCGACCCAAAGGCTCCCTTTTCAATAGCTACTACACCAATATGTTGTGGAGGGCACTACTCCTTTCCCAGGATTCTTTTACTTACCCTTGATCCATACCTTATAATGATGATAATGATAAAAATTATGACAATTGTGATAAGCTTGGCAGAAAAGCCAATAAGTTATTTTTTTTAAATGACAATAAAGTGATGGGACGATGAAAGATTAATATCAAATTAGGATCATCGTAGTTACTCAATATTACACAGAGGAGACAAACAACGTTATTCAACAAATTATGAAAATAATGTGTATTTTAAACATATATGAATTTAAAAAGTTGTTGTGTAAGCGATTTGAATTTTAATTTTTTTTTTTTTTTTTTTAAATTAACCTTTGTACTCAACTGTAAACTGATTATGTTATATTTTTTACTCATGCTAACATGGAAAGTATGTATGATCAATCTTAAACATGTCCGTTCATTTCCAAGATTCATCTGTAACTGCTCATCATCCTTTTCCTTTGGCGCTAACCTTAGCTTCTTGCATAGCATGCTGGGAAATTAAATATTTAATTTAATTTTCCTCTTTTTTTATTAATTATTTTATTTTTCAATCACTACAAAAACATTTTTACTTATTAGTTTAACTCCAATTTGCTACTTTTTATCACAATTTTATAGGTCAATGTAATCTTCTTTATTAATATGATAATTTTGTTACTCTTGTTTTTATTCTATCTTATTATTGCTTTTTATCACAAATTTAGGGGGGGTGTCCTCGTGGTGTAATGGTTAAAGCAATGGACTGCGGAGTCATAGTGTGTGAGTTCACGCT
Organism: Sepioteuthis lessoniana; assembly: GCA_963585895.1. Taxonomy (NCBI): domain Eukaryota; kingdom Metazoa; phylum Mollusca; class Cephalopoda; order Myopsida; family Loliginidae; genus Sepioteuthis; species Sepioteuthis lessoniana. Next base: position 287,187 of record CAUZXS010003541.1, read on the forward strand.
ATTACTTCACTTTCGGGCAAATACCCTAGGGAAAGATATGAACCCCCTTATCCTCCAAGCTATGGGTTAAATAGCACCACTACTGTTCTAGGAGAATAGCTTTGGCATTAAATAACCAACAAAGGTTGATATGCCATTAAACAAAGAAACCAAACAAATTTTATGGGTTCAAACAATATAACTAGGAAGTTGAACTAGATTGTGTAGAGTGAGAAAGAACAGATTTACAGAATTACAACAGGTTCAGGTCTAATGCTTCAATGGCCTAAATGGTCCATGCATTGTCTATAAAAGGTGGGCTTCTATGATATAAGATGCAAATTCAATTCTAATTTGAATGTATATACATATAGACAGAATTTGGTGTTAAATAACCTACGCCATAAGACCCAAACAACCAACCCATAAAAGCCATAAGACCCAAACAACCAACCATCTAATTTAAAACAACTTATTTATTTTTGATTTTGAACTATTTGATCTAGTGACTGAATTGTAATAATACCCATGTTAATTAAACTATGATATCATCAACTTAAAATCAAAAGACTGCACCTGATGTGTTGCAATGGTTGAAAGCTAAACTAACAGACCATTAGTGAGTTTAATTATCTCCGAATGCTCTGTACATCTGGCCTAATGCTGAACAAAACTTAGCTTAGTAAATGATCTGAAGAGCTAGTTTTGTAGCCATAGTAGCTTAAGATTTATTATATTTCTATATAGAATAAAAATATGAAATTGAAGATATTACTATAAGGAAGAAATTAATTGAATATAAGTTATTTATATTCAACAAGATTCGAATTTATTTGAAAAAAAAGGTTTATCTGGACTTGCTACTCATACAAAAATGTTTTTGTTTTTTTTTTAAATTAAAAGATACTAAGATTTTTTTTTAAATTAAAATACTAAGATTTTTTAAAATTAAAAGATACTAAGATTTTTTTTTTTTAAATTAAAGATACTAAGATATTTTTTCTTTTTAAAAATTAAAAAATACTAAGATTTTTTATTATAATAGCAGCTGTAATACAGCTGCTGTTATAATAAAAAATCTTAGTATCTTTTAATTTTTTTTTTTTACTAAGTCTTTTTGATTTCTCAAATATTTACTACTAATCAAATAATCAGTTTTAAAATCATTAATTATATCGCACAAAGAATTAATTCATTTCTATTCTAGTTCATGCCTCCCTTTCAACCATCAACTGTCACATTTTACTTTCTTTATCAATCATCATCAGTTTTTTTTTTTTTTTATCTTTTTTAAATATTTAAAATGTTTTATTTTTTAATGTTGGAGTTTTCAATTCTAAAACTAAATTTTTAGAAATGTAATGTTCAAAGCTTTCCAAGAAAATTTATTACAACATGTAAGCATCATACAGAAAAAAGGATTAAATTATTTATGGATTAAAATCACTCCCCCCCCCCCGTGGAAAAAGAGGATGGGTGGTTTTGAGTTGTTGATGACTTGCACATAATTAAACATTACCTTCTTCTCATAGAAGGCATTGAATGAGGGTAAAATTTCAGAGTAAGCCTTCCACCTTCAAAACTTTTGGTACTTGAATAATTGCCCTCTTCACCATTGAATTTTATTTAAATTTGCCTAAATGTATATATACATCAAGTAAGTGTAATACTTCGTCCACAATAAGACTAATTTTCAGTTATTAGCCTTTTTTTTTTTTTTTTTTTAAATAGTTTTAGTTAAATCCCAAAATTACTACTCAGCTTTTGGCTATAATTAGCATTGATTTTAGCTTGTTGAGGATGCAGTTTTGCAACTTTACTGATAATGTTTGGTCAGGTAAAAATAAATTCAGCAAATGACTAAAAATTAGTCTTCTAGATTGTGAATATAAATAGTACAGTTGTGAATTTTTTGTAGGTAAAACTAATTAAAATTAAGTTCATTTTTTTTTTTTTTTTGTTATTGATTTTTTTACTAAAAATTTTTCAGATGATTACTTTTTTTAAGCAGTAGAGATTCAGGACTATCAAAAAAAAAAAAGAAAAGAATTAAGAAAAGTTATTTCAAGTTTTATAAGTGAGGTTCAGTTTACAATGTACATTCATACAAAATACAGACCCCCAACTTTAAACCCATTAAAAAAAATATGGATCTTCCCACTCTTCCCCATGTGACTTAATTAAATAACTTTTTGAAAACAAGTAAATAAATAAAATGATCTGAACAGTTTTTTTTCCAAGGAGGTGTAAATTTACGATGTCCAGACGACAGTCTCAGAGGGCCATCTTTCCTGATATTGAGGGTACCCCCTTTATCTCCCGGCTATGGGTTAAATAGTACCACTGTTGGCTTTGGATGGCTTTGGCATTAAATAATCCACAAAGGTTGATATGCCATTAAACAAAGAAACCAAACCAAACTATGTGCCCAAGTGTCTAAAAGAGTAAAAATTGGGTGTATTACCTGACACCTGAGGTGCTCTCATAAGGAGGGAATATCGACGGGACTAGGATAATTTTTGCACCTGTCCTCCAGGAGACTCATGGAGCAGGGGTCTGCATTAAACCTGTCACTATCATGTGTGGCAGAGGTAGGGCCTTAAATTCTATCTGAGTTTTCATGGCTCCTTATTTAATAATCTGAAAAAAATGGACAAATAAATAACAAAATATTTCAATGGAAATTGCTTATCTCGAATGTAGCTCAAAATGAGTTTAGATATTTTTTTTATTTTTTTCGGCGATTTTGCTAACAGAGGGTTTTTATTACAGTATAAATAACAGCTGAACACTCCTCAAGGCATCAGTGAATTCACGAATCAAAATAAATTGAAAGGACACAATTGGATTGGTTTCCAGTTGGTAACGCTTGGCACTAGGGAAGATATCCAGTTACGTCCCCACATACCAAATCCAATATTAGCATTAATATATCTAAGAGTATAATAACAATGAATAAATTGAAGGACAAGATAAGCTCTTATAGGACATATAATATATACATAAAAAACAAAGAAGTATTACAATGATAAACAAATATGTCCAACAGATGAAGCATATATTGTTCCATGAACAAGTGATGTATAAAAAGGGATGCCAAAATAGTAAAAAGTCTTACTTGCCTTCTTTGGTAGGTAAAGCTTTATCGGCCTTATGTTTCAGTGCAATAGAGAGAAAAAGTCTCTCTTCAGTTCAATAGACAGAAATAAAAAAAAGGATGGGGGGCATGTCAACTTTGGTTGAGGAACCAAGACAAAAAGTAAGAATGTAAAGTCAAAGAACAGATACGGAATGACTGAGAAAGGATTTTTGTATTCTCACATGATTATGTGATGTGCTAAAAGACGTGTCCTCCAAATCCAAAGAAAGACAATTGTTTATTGTCTCCCTAGAACAATTACTGCGACATTACTTCATTTCTTTAATAGCTGAAATAATATTTATCTCGTGATTAAATAGTTCAACTTGGTCGAAGATTGAACCCATGTTAACAAAACAAAACAAAGTTTCAAATTAAATAGTGATAATTAGGCTGGCTAATCCCACCCCACTTGAAAAACTGACGGAGCACAATCTTCCTACCCACTATTTCTTCTCTTTGGCCTCTGCCAAGCTCAGCTTAAGTAAAAAAAAACATGTCAATGCTTTCATATTTCTATTAACCATTTTCTCTTATATTTACCTCTCTCCCTCTCTGTTTAAATTTCTTTGTCTTACTACTCCTCCTACGTATTTATTATTTCTCTCTTTGTTTCCCATTCCCTCACTCTTTAATCTCCCTCCACCCCTTTTTAAAATTTATTCTATCTCGATTATTTTCTTATTCTCTTTTTTCTTTCTCGTCCTTCTACTCCCATACACTCGCTTTACTCTTTCTCTTTTATATTCTCGTTTCTCCCTCCACGTTTTTACTCTCTCTCTCTCTCTCTCTCTCTCTCTCGTTGTTTTTTTTTTTTTTTCTCCTCTTCCTTCTTTTCTTTGTTTTTAAGTATATTTTCCCCCTCTCGTATTTTCTCTTTATTTTTCTTTTTTTCTGTCGCCCTCTGTAGAAGTCTCACTTTCTCTATTCTTTTCTTCCTCTACCTTCTCCTTACTTCTTTATTTCTTCTTTTTCCTTCCTCTCTTTTATTTTCCCTTCCTTTTCCTTTATTTCTTATCTTACTACTTCCTCACACTAACTTCTTTTCTTTTTCAAATTCCCGTTTCCCTTTCCTCACGTTTTTCTCTCCACGTTTTCTCTTTCTCTCTCTCTCTCTCTCTCTCTCTCTCTCTCTCTCTCTCTCATTCTACTATCTTTAGCTATTTTTTGTTCTCTTCTTTTTTTTTCTTCTTTGTATCTAAGTATATTTCCTCTCCTCTTCCATTTTCTTTCTTTCTTTTTTTCTTTCTGCACTCTTCTTTCAAGCTTTTCAGTCACTCGATTTCTTTTTCTTTCACTCTGCATCAACCACAGATTTTAGCTTTCTTAAGTAGGACATAAATGTATTAACGTGATCAATTCCCAGTGTCCATCACTGAAATATTGTCATCCTCCCGTGAATAAATATTTTAACAGAATTTCTCTTTTTTCGAGTTTCTCTGAATGCATTCTTTCTTTGTTTTTCCGATGATTGAATAGAACAATCCAACTTTGTAATTAATTAATTTTGTTTTTATGTACAAAAAGAAAAGAAAAAAAAAGATAAATTGTGAAAATTTAATAGATGCATTCATCATCCTGATAAGAGTAAGTTTCAGTCGATTGCTTCATTTTTTTTTTTTTTATTGAATAATTATTAGAAATGTAATATTTACATTCGCCATTTAGATAGAAAGAACTTTCAATCATTTGCTTCATTTCTTGCGTACGTTGTACGTTTATATTTATTTCTTTTGTATACGATTATATGATATCTAGTATTCTTATGTTATACTAATAATTTTCAAACAGATCTATTTGACCCATAGAGAGGACCCTAAGAGCTACTATCACTCCAGATCAGAGTGGGTCTGGGAGTGATGGAAATGAAAGAGTACTCCAAACTCCCCAGAGCTCTAGAACTGGAGCCGCACAACCATATACAGTTTAATATAATAACCAAGACACTTTTTTGAGTGTGGGAGTGTTACCCCTTTGAGAGAGATACATGAAATAATTAAATCCCAAATTATATATATTATAGCGGTTTGGGGAATTTGTTAATTTCCCTAACACTATATTTTTTAGGCAACACAAATGAATTACGAAACTTTTCTTTAACAACACAAGGAAAACTTTTTATTTGCAGCATTGAATATTTGGTTTACTTTTGGTGCTGCAAGACTCGTGGAGTTTAGGCTTGTTAGTGTTGGAGACGAAATGGCTTAGCGGGGTGTTGATAAAGCAGCGTGTGTTGTCGGACGTGTGAGGGATTGTGTTTAGAGTCACCGTGTAGTTTTGTGTGTCTGGTATTTTTGGGGAGAGTATGCGTTATCTCCATTAATATGGACCAGAAGTGAAGTATGAGCTAGTGTGTCGAGAGCGGAGTTACGCTCGGATCGACATAGCCAATTTTGGGGGTGACATGAAGTGGTGTCTGTGGAAGGCATGCTGAATGCATCCAATTCATATTCAACTGGGATTCCTTGTAAGAAATCCATAAATTAGATGGTTCCCTCGTTGAGTGTCCATGTTGCTGCTGCTAGTGTTAAAGCCATAGTGAGATGTCCACACTGGGTGGCTTGTCTAGCTAAAAAACATCGCTAAGTAGGGACGGCCAGAGGAACGTCTGTTCTGGTCGCCGTCTCACGCCGAAGAGACTGGGTTTGGCCGCTCACCCGTTTTGCTAGCCGGAAATGAAGGTCCGGGCTGAATAGGATAAGTCATCCTGATTGGGTGAAATTCAGTGTTGAATTAAATTGCGCGCCAAACCAAAATACGATATTTTCCTCTTCTCTACAATATATACACACACACTTTCAGTCATTTGCTTCATTTTTTTTATTTTCGTGAGTAGTTACATTTAAGTCCTAAAATAAAAATCAGGCGTAATTAACCTTTTTAGTGGTTAGTAAAGGGAAATACTAAATAAATATTGCCGATGCCCAAGTTTTCAAGATTTTTCTAAGTGATATGATTGTAGCAGAAAGAATTTCAAATTATTGTCTGGCGTAGGAATATTTTGACTGTTTTAGTCCCGAACTCATATTTTCGACCAATGAGAATATTTCAAGCCATTCTGCCCGGGTCACTTCCCCGGGCAACTATAAAAAGGTGAAGTAACATTCTTTCACCCTTTTCCACGCAGGCCTTTCGAGCAGGACAGACCTGTCCTGTCTTCCTCTCGCTTCCTGTCCTGCCGCTAGCAGGACAGACCAGCCAACATGACAGAGCACACATTCTCTCTCTTCGCTTCCTAGCAGCAGGAAGAACCAGCCAACACGAGAGACCACATTCAGTTTTCTTCAATGACTCTTCTTCACTGACACTCTCTCACATATTTCGTGCAGTCGGCTAAGCACCATGAGGAGAACTCATCAAATTTATGGATCGTTGGTTGTCTGGGAAATCATTCTTTCATCATTCATCTTTCTTTCTAAACCAACGGATCCTCGGAGAAACAAATTGGATATTTTCAACTCCTGCTTTAACTTCAGCATTTTGATTCCTGTCCTGACGACAGCATCTCAGTTCTTACTCGGACATTCAGCGTCTTAATTCCGGCTCAATCATTTACGACCATTTTATCTCTTTCTGCGACTCATAGCACAAAGGTTCCTTTCGTCTCAAGCTGTTAATAAAACTTCCAAATTGAAAACTATCAATATCTTCGTCAACTCATTTGTTCTTCCTTTTAATATAACAAGAGGCAGCAGAACTCTACAACCTTCAACTGCCATTTTTGTATAAATGGCAATATTATCTGCCCTCATGTTATATGATAAAAGATGTAAAAGAAAGAAAAATGAAATGAAAAATTATGGAATCAACACTCTTAGAGGATGTTCACCTAATTTTTTTTTATTTAGCTGTAAATACACTAACAACAGGTAAGACGCAAAATCTTTTATGTGATAACTGAACATTCTGTATACCTTGAATAAACTAGATTGAATTATTCCAAAGGTATATAAAATTAAAGACATAGCCAGCGAAAATTCTGGATCAAAATCCAGCTGAAAATTTAGAGTAGAAATTTTTTTAATGGTCGATGTGTAGTCAATATCCACCTATGACCTATGAAAAATGAAACCACTTTGATAAAGAAAATTGCTTTAAATTAGTGAAATCCATGTCTGAAAGAATTAAGGTTGCCATAAAAGCAAGAGATGAGGTACAGGCCAGCAATCTGGCATTTGTGCCGGGTGATTGTTTGCCCGTCTAAACTTGGCCTCAGAAAGCGGTCCTCCAGGCTTTGCCTGCTTACAAGACTAAATTTATTGCTTGGTATCTGAGGTGTCCCATTAGAGGAATGCTGACAGGGTCAATATTTTTTTTTTTACCTGCCGCAGATGAGTCTCGATTCGTGCGTGGCCCACACTATAAAACGGCCTTGAGCCATATTTTGACATGATGGGATGTCAGTTAAATACCAATATTCTATTTTTTGTTTTTTGTCTACGAATTCCGTATTTTTCCTCAACATTGAGTTATACCATATTTTCCACTGCATGACTTGGAAAAAAATGACACCTTTAATTCAAATAAGTTAATCTAGGTTTTTTAAGAACATTTTATAAAGACAAAATGTTGAGCAATTAAAGAGAAATATTTTGCATCATCTCTTATTAGTTTAAAATAAACCCTTTAGTGAACACCCTCAAAAGTGTGCTAATTCCGTAATTTTGTTCAGGTTGGATACGTTTGAGAAACAGAGCATTATAAATCTTCGCAGCGATCGCAGTAAAACTTATAGGTCAGTAGTTCTTAGTGAATCCGAAGTCACCTTTCTACGAGAATGAGAAGATGCTACCTTTCGGCCATTTCTCTCTCGTGTTTTGTTTATATACGGTATCAAGTTATTGCTGTGTCAGTACTACTGTATAGTTGTGTAGCAGAAAGAAGCTTGTATTTTTGTTTGGCGCGTAATTTAATTTGACCGTTAGAGTCGTCGAACATTTTCACCTAATCAGGATGACTTGTCCTATTCAGCCCGAATCATCTTTCCTAGCAGCATCAAAAATTGAAGAAAGCCCGCGAAACTCTCTCTCCCTCAGAAATCCTCAATGGGAACGGACGTCTTATCGTCTGCTCCTGAATAGCAGTAGCAGCATCATACACTATGAGGAGAGCCATCTAGTTTATGGACCCCTTGGGTCTATTCTTCGAGACCAAGGGATCCTAGTTAAAAACAAATTAGATGATACACTATAACAACTTCCTACCTTCTTTCCTTCCTACGAGAATCGTAGCATACCAGCTTAAACCCCTTACTTTACGCTGCCATTAAAACCTTCATTCAAAACCTAACGACGTCTTCGTTCTTCTCCACCACCTTTATTTTCCATCAACATTTAGCGAGGGGATAACAACCAACGAAATATCAACGCCACCAACGCAAACAACGTAATACCAACGCTACCAACGAAATACCAACGTAACCAATTTAATACCAACATAACCAACACAAAACCAAGTTAAACTTAAAACCTAATGATTATGATAATAATTTCCCCATTGCTATAGTTGCAGCACTTGAACTCAAACAAAATGCTTGGAGACAAAGCTAGATGGGAACAACACAAGGATGCTCCTGGCCGTTTTCTGCAAGCAAAAACTTACATTCATCAGCTCTGAGCAGATAGTGGGTATCGTCTGGAGGATTTACCAAGAGCGATGATCGATAGGGATGGACTGTGAAAGAAAGTCAAGGAAATCCGTGCCTTGATGAGGATGATGATATAGACAATTCTAGAGCAGGTAACAAAATGTCCAAAACATTAAAAAGTCAACTTTCAAGTTTGAAGTGTAATGAAGTTTGTGGAGTGTTCAAAAGTTTAAATAATTCTGAGGATCTATGGAAATTATTGTTGAGTTTAGTCAGATTTCTTCGGCAGGAAATCCGACAGGTGCAGTTAAAAGATGAGTTGAAATGATGAGTTCGATTAAAATGTATCGAAAATGTTGAATGAAAGCCAGGTAAACGAATCTGAGTTGGAAAGAGAAGAATTTAGTTATTTTCTTTAATAGTAGAATCGGGAAATACTTTAGCGAAAAAAGTAAAATTATTTGTCGTGTTGCTGGCATCTTGAAGAAAATTTGTGGAAACGAAGAGACAAAGACAAGATGAAGAGATGACAATTCTTCATATCAAGAAAGGAAAAATCAGATATGTGGTCACAGAAAAAATGTCATTTTCCTATGGTCTACTCAGAGAATCAGGAAGATGTGAAGTGGTATTTTCAAGCCGATCGAAGAAAGATCTTGTCTTTGACAAATCGTAGCCAACACCCAATAATGGCGATGGGAAGAGTGTCGTTCAACTCCGAAATTTAAGTCGTGATTCGTCAATCTTGGAGAAACTCTAATTTTTCTTTCAAATCGCGTAAAGATGTAGTAGTTGTTCTTGGTGGCGGTGGCGGCGGTGGTGGTGGTTCTTCTTGCATTTTTATTTCTTCTTCTTCTTCTTCTTCTTCTTGCCTGGTCATTGATTGTCTGATTTTGGCTGAATTTTAAAAAATTTTTCTTCATCTCTTTTATGTCTGTCTAATTGGATCAAGAGAGCTTTCGACTTTTCCCTTAGAAAATGATCTGAGAACACAATACTCTGGCTGATTAGAAAACGATATTTTGAAAGCTAAAAATAGCTCTGCATATATTTTATATTATTTCTTTAATTCTAACTTTTTAATTTTTGTAACACACTCACTGAAAATGTTTTAAGAGCGGGGGCGGGGAAATTAGGATTCTTATTTTTCTGTTTTCTTTATTTTTTTAAAAATGAATTTTGCAAATTTTTTTGGCTCTTCGAATTTTTAAACAAATAACTTTTATAGAATTGTCGCTCGTTGAGGACGTAATTTTGGAATTTAACTCTCCAGAAAAAAACGAAACAAAGCCCCCCCCCAAAAAAAAAACAGATACAAAAAATATGAATCAAATGGCTGAAACTTACTTTACATTTATAGGATACACATTTTTTTCTAGTCTTAAAATAAGCAATAAAAACATACTTAAGAACATTCTAGAAATTTAGGATCAAAACTGCATTAGCATTTAAGTTACATTTTTATATTTTGCAACCAATCAGCTAAAAACATAGAATAGAACATCCTAGAAAAATAGGATCGGAAGTCAACTAACAGAAAATATTTAGGCTTTAAAATAAAATAGTAAAATACAAATCTGATTGGTCAATAAATGTCTACGCGCCAAAATCTTAGGACGATTCTTTGATCCACTATTACGGTATAAATAACACACAGTTAGGGAGCCATTCACTAAGACAAAACCACTAGCCACTAAGTCAGTAAAGCAGTAGCCGATACACTGTCCGGCAAATTCCTTTTCTTCCACAACCAAAGTTCATGACCTAGCTACAGATGGCCACGAATCACGTTCAAAAGAAAAATACCGACAAACTTTCTTTCATCAACGCGACACGCTGTCGCCACAATCATAAAACAAGACATGAACTTAATGTAAGTAAGAGCGACTTATTTACGGACTCCGTTAACATGAACATACACACACCTTTAAACAAATGTATTTTCTTCTTGCCAAACTTATTTTCCAAAAGGCCATTTACACATCATGTATTTTATTTGTTTTCACATTCTGTTTTATGCATATTAAATTGTTTGTTGTTTAATGTTCGTTGTGTTCTATTCCATTTCTTTTACGCCATTGTAAAGTTTTGTGTTGTATTTGTGGAGGAAATAATATAGAGAGGAATACCCGCAAAATACTGATGCATATCCACTGAAATAACCAAATTACATACAACCCCCACACATTTCTATCGGATACTTTTTGCACATTGTCACAGAAATAATGAATATTTTTATGTGTATGTTAATCTGAGCGAGGGTCGTTTTTCTTTTTGGTCATCAACAATTTTAACGTCCAATACAAATTTTGCGTTCCAAACACATCAACGCTCAATTTATGGGGAACAAGCAGGTTTTTATTTATCCGTGGTGTAGGTAGTGGTTGTCGGGGAATTGTTGGATTCTGTTGGGCTGATTCTAAGTTTCGTATCTGATTCCTTTTTCTTCTTCTTACCCCATTCACTTGTTGTCTTCTTTTGTCTGTGGGAAGCTGCAAGAGAATTAAGGATGTGAGGAAAGAGACAAGGATAGCATTAAACTCAAAGTTGGGGTTTAACGACTATTCTGTGGTGTGAACGTTTTCCTAAACTAGTAGATGTTGTCGCGTCTCCCAGACAAGGCGTTAAAATAAAGTCATTTTCGGTGAGCCAAAAGTTTGAAGTTCATCGTATGTCCAATAGATATTTTCAGTGAGGTATGTTTAGCAGAAGAGGCTTTCTAACAGGAGATACAACCTGCCACGAAGCTCGGGACTTGGCTATCACGTGTTAAGTGTATAAGCAATACACCCCCGTCCCCTTCTAGATCACGACCCCTGGTCTGGGTAACTCTCCTCATACGAGGAACCCCACTTCCTGTATGACGACTCAATAAAGATAGTCGCTGTTCTCCCTAGCTATGTGTTGTCTTCATTCCATATTAACGTCTACACACCTAACAGTACGTGTGCTATTTTGCTAGCAGCCGAGAGAAAAGGGTCCTTTCTATGGCAGTGATAACAGCTTACTGAGAGAATTTTTCTTTTCGACAGGAAGCTCCCTCCCTCAAGGCATGCGCCAATTTCGCTTCCTGTTAGAAGTCTACTGAGAGACTACAATTTTAGAATTCATTCTATTTTATTTTTCTGATTTCTTTTTTTAATCTCCACAAATTATAACTCTCAACCTATAGACTCCCAGCGGACCAAAGGGCTATAGCCTCATCGTATGATTGTTCTTCGGTTTCAAGGAAAGTTGGCGTCCGTAGTCAGTAGTCGAGGGCGACCCGAAGGCTCCCTTTTTAATAGCTACTACACCGAGGTGTAGGGGAGGTCGCTACTCATTTCCCTGGATTGTTCCACTTTACCCTTGATACTGTTATATACAGAAATCTCTTCTGATTTACAAATAAATAAAACACCACAAACATACATTTCAAAAGCCGGATATTGTCTAGACGATGGCCGAAATCAAAATAAATAAAACATGTCGTTGTGCAGGCGGGCAGGCTCCGCGCATCCATCCGGTTGAAATGTAACTTTATATTTACAATTTAAAAGATCCTTTTTTCACCCAATCAGCAACCTTCCGCATCAACGTTTTTTGCAGCCGATTCAACCCAAATGCGACTATAAAATGGTCAACGAAAGTTCAAAAGTCAGTCGGCTCCAGGACCTCAAGAGAAGAACATCGACCACGACACCTGCAGCGTTCAACATCACACAACTCGTCTGAAACTTCTTAATACGACCCTTTGATGGAAGAATCACCACCCCACCAATATTCCACCTTTTCAACGCCAACATTTCTCCTTCCCTATCGACATAAACTTTGGTTGACCGCGTAAGTCTGTGACTCACCCCTACCAACTCAAATATTGGAACATTTTGCTTCTCGTTTTTCTATACCATTCAACACACATCACATTTCCAAATTTTAACTCGTTCCTATTAATACAACTGTGAACATTTTCTTCCCAAGTTCACAGACATTCTTATATTCATCGACACAACTGTTTGAACCCTTTGTTTCTTGTTTAATATGTAGCACTATGTGGGTGGGCCACCAAAGCAGACGATTCCTTTGACTGTTTTGGCGCGAAACCAGACAAAGGATTCTTGGACATGAAATCTCGCCGTATCCGGAAGTGGTAAGGGGACGCGAATGAGAGTTGCCTGGACAAAGGAGCTGGCAGGAGTTGACGGGGGACCCGGATGAGAGCAGTTTGCGTTGGACAGCAGAGAGGCGAGCAGCAGAGAGTTGGCGTGGAACCACGGACAGGGGCAGTCAACACTGGACTCCGGAGACAGTAGAGGAGACAAGATAGGGTCCAGCGAAGAAGATTGAGTCTCAAGATGTCTGCATTCGAGTTGCTTGTGGAATTTTCGCTAGTAACCCACGCTAGCGATAGTCTGCACATGCATGTAAGTGTTGCATACCTTCCTCTGCTCTTGGTTAACCCCAAGCTTAGTTCGTGTTTGTTCGTCTGTTTTATTTTCTCCTGTCCCCCCGATCGTATTCTTGTGTAGTTGTAAAGAAATATGCGTTACCCCCTCAACCACTAGTTGATCACCGGCCGGCGTAAGAAGTGACATGGTTAGAAGAAAGTTAACGTGTGTGGGGGCGAGAGGGTGTAACGTTACAAATATAATTGTTACATTTTTCTCTTGCCTTCTTGTTTGATTTATTTGTTTTGTCCTTTCCTTGCAACCATACGCTTGATATAACAATAAGTAATTTATCATACTGAGTATTAAGAAAGGAGATATCAAGTAATTATTTTTTAAGTCTTTGGTATGACTCAACCTGGGAATGAACCCCGGTCTCCCGGTTCATTGGTGAATACTTTACCAATATGACTACTCATCGAAAAAAATTGCGTATGTATTTATTAAGCGTCGGAAAATCCATTTTTGTCGCTTGTGGAAACATTTTGTAGATGAAAAAAAGATTGTTTTCTCTCGGACAGGGGGTGGTAGCTTCCCACGTCACGTGTCCGTTGGTCACGAGAACTTTTTTGACAACTCATCCTTTTTCTTTTGCCTTCGTTTTTCGAACGGAGAAGATGGTGTTATTATTCACTTCACACCCTTTGGGTGAAAAATGGGCACGATTTGTACTTTTGTTCGTTGAACAAAATGGAGACGTTGTTTTCTACTCCAGCAAAGTACCCTATTTCATCTCACCGTGAAAACCAGAAGATAAGTAAGATACTTATATTACCTTTTTCGGATTTTCTTCTTAAACGGGAGAAGACGTAATCTTTGCTCTTGGGGCGAGATAAGAAATTTACGTTGCCCTTCTACCTACTTTCATGCATGTTGGTTCTTCAAGCAATATGTATAATCTATTTGTTTTGGAACACGTTGTTATTTGTTACAACATTTAATGTATTATATGTGTGTTTATGCTCGGAGGGAATCTCGCCAGAAAAACGTAAGCGTGCGAGAGTCTGGTGACGCATGCGCAACAAGCCTTCTCGAGGCGCGGTTTTCATCATTTTTGGTTCGAGACGTGAAGAGAAGACGCAGAGAGACAGCGAGGAAGGATTCGTGGTAACCTCAGGATGTAGTAGCTGCCGAATTGAAAACGCAATTTTTCTCCGGCTGCACTGGTTTAAATGTGAGTAGTCGTTCACCTTATATTTTTCTTGTTTGGCCATTCAAGTTTATAGGGTAGCAGCTGTGTGTTTTGTTATTCTCACTTTGAAAGAAGCGTCCGAAGGTCCCATCCAAGTTTCGAGGTCTGAAGGAAGAACTAAATTTACTCGCTGTATTGTTACCTACCTTCGTTTTATTAAATTCGCTACACTTCTGTAAATAAGCAATAAAAAATTTGCCCAGTCGGCTGGGGCTGTAGAATACACCGACTGCTTCTCTGCAGAGGGGTAAGAACCCCCCAACGAGTGTCCTGGATATGACACCAAACAATCTGATGGTGAGGTTCCAGCAATACTGGAGCTTTGGGGAATGCTGAGTACTCCTTCATTACCATCGCTTCCAGGTCCACTCTGGCCCGGAGTGGTAGCACCTGATAGGGCCCTATCTATGGGTTAAATAAAACTAACGGCATACTTATGCTAAACTGAATTGTTTGAGTAAACTGAATAGCTTGAAATAGAAAAGTTTTTGACAATTAAACTGTACTTACATTTAAACTGTGTGCTTGTGCTTAACTGAATTGTTGGAAATAGAACTGTTTTTTCGACATTAAAACTGTATTTACACTTAACTGAATTGTTACATATAACTGCAACTGTTTTTGACATTGAAACTGTATTTACACTAAACTAAATTGTTTAACATAGAACTGTTCTGACATATAACTGTGTGTAAACAAAATCTGTACTTTTACAAAACTGAATTAGCTGAAGTAGAATTGCTTGACTAAACTGAATAGCTCGAAATAAAAATGTTTTTTTACAATTAAACTGTACTTACATTTAAAACTGCATACTTTTGCTAAACTGAATTGTTTTAAATTGAACTATTTTTGACACTGAAACTGGACTTGTACTAAACTGAATTGTTATATATAACTGAATAGTTTGAAATAAATGTTTTTGACAATTAAACTGTACTCATGCTAAACCGAATTGTTTTAAATAGAACTGATTATTTACATAAAAATGGATTTGGCGTTAAATAACCTATAAAAGGTTGATATGCCATAAAACCAAACCAAACCAAACCAAACCAAGCAATAAAAAATGAAATATAAATTCACATGAATATGTATCGATAGAATGTTTTGATTGTTTATATGAGTTTAATCCCATCTTTCCTTTCTGTTCATTCAGTGTTAGGTATCAATGGATATTGTAATGTTGTCATTAGAACTTGGTGAGTAGAAAATGATTTAACATCCTTCCAAGCACCAAATAGGGGTCGATAATAATCGTCCCATAAAATGGTCAATAACCACATTTCTTGAAGAATCAACACATCATATTTACCCGACCCCTCCGCTCGGGCAGGATATGACACAAGGTCAATTTTTTAAGCGGGGTTTAACAGGTTTGAATTCAGAGTTTTCCTTCTCCTAGACTAGTTGCCTCACCAAGGCTGAAGAACCAAGTCTGCCCTACTATTTACCCATAGCTGGAGAGAGAATAATTGGATTCATACCTTTCCCAAGGGTATTAGTGCGATGTGAAATGCAATCAGTCCAGGATTTGAACTCGTGTCGCAGTGTCCAATTCCTGCGACGATAACCATTACACCACGGGCAACACATTGTCAGCTCCAGTTTTCGATTCCGGTAAGAAAACGGCGTTGCGGGAGATATAGTATCGACGAGTGAGACTTAACCTTATACATTTGAAGCAGCCACAGATCTATTTCCTTTCGCGAATCAGTGCCCCTGTCAAGCGATTCGGCTATAACCGACCAATCGCCAAGTAGAGTGCATTGATCCCTTCTCCCTCTCTAGAACTATTTTTTCTAGTCCTTTTGGTAGTCAGCCGACAACCTCAGATAGCACCAAGCTAGCGGCCATGACAGACCTCTATTGCCTTCACAGAAGAACACGCGGCTACTACTTTCACACACTGAAGCACCAGTCTTGCTGACAGTCACACGAGCAACCCGCTACAGTGACGCACACACATGGTCAGAGAGCACCTAGCTCGCAGCCATGACAGACCTCTCACGCCTTCACAGAACACGCGGCTACTAGCTTTATACACGGAAGCACTAGCCTTGCGGTCAGTCACACGAGCAACTCGCTACAGTGACACACACACACCCATACACTTCCTACACACTCAAAGACCAACATACCAACATACTAACCGGCAACACCAAAAGGGACACTTTCTCACTCTGACTCTTTTACTCTTATTACCATAATAAACCTTTCGTTGTTGTGTTTTCAAAAGAAATTTCGTTATTCATTTGTGTTGTCAAATAATTTATAGTGTTATGGAAACTAACCATTCCAAAACACTAAACATTTGTCATCGTCTTTGGGTACCATAACTTGCGCTAATAGTAGAAGTGTGAGGAATAACACAAGAAAGACAAGACTTGTATGCGATGAATAAAAGAAAGACCTTATTTTCGATTGATGTACTGGGATTAACTATTATCACAAAATAATTTGGTTGTGTCGTCTTCGTTGAGGTTGCTACGGCTGCTTGTTCAGGATCTCTGAGAACTTGGTTTTTAGTGACCGTTTGGCATCTCTTCAAAGTCATTGCTGTTGCTGCTTAATAATCCTTTGACATCTCTTTGAAGTAGTTGCTACCATTTCTTTCTGACCGCTGGTTTAAATCAGCCGATTTATGTACAGATTGACTGGCTCGAATCGGTTCAGAAATTGTCTTGTTTGAAAGTCGTGTAACGGTTGTTGATTGGTCAAAAAATATTTTATTACCTTTTATATTTTTTCTTGCATTCTTCCTGGAAGTAGATGCGTGGAGACGGTCCCGATTTTGGTCTGTCCATGCCATAAGAGCAATGGCTGTCGAGGTGAACACTTTTGGATTATAAAAAGGAATTCCGCCATGTTCCAACAGTAAAAAAATTCAAACTAAATATCAAAAATTTAAATAATCAGAAACTCTAATTCGCTGTAATCGAATTTTTGTTGTAGGAATAAGCCCAATGCGGTCAATTGAAGTTAAACTGTGAAAGGATGCGCTCGAACGCCTGTTGATACCATTCAAGACTTCGATATACACAAAAGATTTCAATCAATGAAACTAAGTCAAATGAAAACTTCAAATTCTGGATAAATCTGACCACCAAATCCAATATGTAGACTCAATAAGCATCTTTCTACTGTAACATTGTAAACGAGTTATTAAAGAAAAAAAAGGCCAGCAACTAGAAGACAGTATAGGATTTACACTCCTATATTTTGAAATGGACGTTATGCCACTTGTTCCTGAAACAAAGATGGCGGACGTCAGTATACTAATCAGTCTTGGTAACCTATTGGCCTGGAGAACCACGTGGTCAGTGCTCAAAACTACGTCCGCAACTTCAATTTTCTCCCGCGTTTTTGGAGCCAGCTCCTTGACAATAACTTTCTATAAATACTCTAATCTTCCTACACTCACTCTCTTTATCACAATTTCACTTGGACAGTCAACACAGCTCTCTTTCATATTTTCACTTACAGGGTCAACACACTCTTTCCATTGTGGCTTACAGGATGAACACTCTCACTCTCTCAATTTCGACTAACAGTCAACACACTCTTCGTCATTTTACATTTGACTTCCGACACGAAAATGTATTCTCCATGCAACCATTCTCTTCCTTGTAATACTTTGTCGGTGAGACTTTTTCCAGCCTCGAACACAGAAATTTCGTCAAACCACAGAAAGAAACAAACAGTAGAAATACGTAGTCAACACGCATAGGACACTTTTGTTAAATAGTGCTTTTTTGTAGTATTAGTGTTAGTTACACTCACAGACACACACACACACACACACACACACACACAGAGGAATATTTGACCAACAGTGTTAGAACACTAATGTTTTGAAATGTTTCATTGCATGTATTGTTGATATAAAAGTTTGAATTTGTACCGCTTTGTTTTAAATGTTCTTTTTGTCCGCGTCATCGCACTTCTTTACTTCATTTGCTTCATTTGCCATATCAAACATGCACTACTACAAAATGGGGGACCAAAAATATTCACCAAATAACATGTCCCCCTACAACAGTGAACAAAATGCAACATCTCTTCTAGTTGGCTAGATGTTACAAGATGTGCTTGATGCAGGACCCTGGACTGAAAACAACAGTTAAGAAAGATTTTGACAAGGTCTCCAGACTCGATCTGCCTTCGGAGCAGGTCTGATGATGTCGCTCACGCAAAGTAGAAGTGGAGGTTGAGTGTTCTATGAACCCCAATAAAGAAGATGGATTTCTCGATTCACACTCTCTTTTTAGATTGCTGGGGATACGAGGAAACAAGCGATTGTGTGGACGGGTAGCGATCGAACCATTCAAAGATTCGTGAAGTGTTGAGTTCTACAAGAACGAAGAATCTACTTGCACGTTGTCTTTGTTATCTATTTCCACATACTTCCACGGTCTCAGAAACTGGATGGAGGTGATGAAATTACAGCTGGTCCTAACATTTGTAGTGAGTTGTGTTTTTATATTTTTCCTTCCCCGTCAAACGATAGGTAACCGCCAACATAGCAGTCGTCGATGACAACGTTACACTATCACGTTTTGCTAAATAAATAAATGGAATTAGAATAAGACACGTTTTAAGAACAAACATTATAAAAACATACAAATATATGTCTATTTAAACTAAAACATGAATAGATATATCCGCAATTTTTAATTGTTTTACAGGTTATAAAAATAAACGTGGTAAATTTATAATATTGATGTGCTTGGTGGTAGGGAAGTTATTTTAGTTGGGTCCCTACTCATCAAGGTCCATTAATAGCATTTGTATATCCGTGGTATACTAACACTGAACACAAAGAAAGGGAAGATAAGCTAAGCTCATTTACACATACAAGAACATTTAATATTTTATACATACAATATAGTTTTGGAGGTGCCCGTGGTGTAATGGTTATCGTCGTAGGAAATGGACACGGCGACACGAGTTCAAATCCTGGACGAGACTAATTGCATTTCATATAGCACTAATACCTTGGGGAAAGGTATGAATCCAATTATTCTCCCTCCAGCTATGGGTAAATAGTAGGGCAGACTAGGTTCTTCAGCCTTGGTGAGGCAACTAGTCTAGGAGAAGGAAAACTCTGAATTCAAACCTGTTAAACTCCGCTTAAAAATTGACCTTGTGTTATATCCTGCCCGAGCGGAGGGCTTAGTAAATATGTATACATACAATATATATATACTAGTGGTATTTAAAAAAATGCCCAAACATGTCCCAACAGTTCAAACTATACACACATTGTTCCATAAGTAAGCAGTATGTAGAAGGGGTACAAAATAGCAAAAGGTTTACCTGAGAAGTGTCGGTAAAAGATAGTCACCGGTGCTTGTTACGCGACAGTTTCATAAACGGATATGCAACTTCTCTAAGGGAAATAATAGTATCCCTATAACTATATTCTCTGTTTTGTGATTCGTTTACGTGCAAAGCGATGTTTTTCTGTCCTGTCACAACTTATAAATAATCCAGGAATAATCTTTGTTCAGGTGTATATATCTACCCAGATCTACGTTCAGGATGTGATATAAGGTCAATTTTTAAACGTCATTCGTCCCTATTGGTCATCGCTATTGATAAGTCGTCCTGACCGCATACAGTGTCCGCACAAAACTGATTAGTATAAATGTTTGCAGGTTGGCCAAAGCTAATTTGTCCATGCGTAGGAGTCCAAAAAAGAACGCAGCATGCTTTGCTCGTCAATCTTGGATGGTTTCGGAGATGGGAAGTAAGTGGCCGTACAGCTTCTGTTTTGTAGGGTGCTGCTTTCAGGATTTGTTGAAAACAGCATGCAAAATCCTTGTGTAGTTCCTATCTAGCTTTTTCTCCAAGCATTTTCCTTAGAGTGTAAGTGGTGCAGCTATACAGTAGTATTGACATTGCTACAGTAATAAAGGGTAAAATTACTCAATAAAATGAAATTGGGTGATTCATATTTGTGGTTGCTTTTGCCATAAACAAATGTGACTTGGTGATGGCAATACTCACGGGTACCCCGCTCTGTGATCCTGTATCAAATCAAACAAAATCTAGTGTTTTGAAAAGAGACCTCTCCAACCCTTCCAGTATGGAGAGGATGTGACACAAGGTCAATTTTTTTAATGGAGTAAAGCAGGTTTGGATTCCTTCTCTATGACTGGTTGCTAAATCAAGGCTAAAGAAACCAGGATGTGGCATAAGGTCAATTTTTAAGTGGAATAAAGGTGGTTTGGACTCCTTCTCCTTGACTGGTTGCCAAACCAAGGCTAAAGAAATTGAATGATGAACTGGATTCCAATGAGTACATATAAGTTTTGTCTAGAGGATGACCAGCTGCAGTTTAGAATGCAGGTACTTGTTTTAAAATTGGTGTCTGTTCTAAAATGCGATGAAATGTATGCAAGAATGTATGACATCACAAAGCATTATGCTCAATATGGAAACCTATTTTTAAACTTAAATGAAATCAGAAGCACATATAATAATATCATAAGATAAAATAAAAAAGGTAGTTTGATTGGTTTAATTGTTTAATGGCATATCAACTCCTTATGGGTTATTAAATGCTGAAATTCATTTCTTTTGTAGATGATTGTAATGACTATATTTCCCTTGAATTTTTTTGAATTAATTTTTTATAGGGCTATAATCATGGTTTAATGGTTATTGTCATAGGAAATGGACACGGCGACACGAGTTCAAATCCTGGACGAGACTGATTGCATTTCACATTGCATTAATACCCTTGGGAAAGGTATGAATCCAATTATTATCCCTCCAGCTATTGGTAAATAGTAGGACGGACTTGGTTCTTCAGCCTTGGTGAGGCAACTAGTCTAGGAGAAGGAATACTCTGAATTCAAACCTGTTAAACTCCGCTTAAAAATTGACCTTGTGTCATATCCTGCCTGAGCGGAGGGGTTGGTAAATATGATAATCATTTGTTTGCACAAACACGTGACTAGTAAAGGCAAGGACAGCTATCAATAGGCTATCGGTCATATGGAAGTCAGACATGACCGATAAAATAAATGTAGTTTTTTCCAAGCTGCGGTTGCACTGATACTGCTATATGGATGCACCACATGGACACAAACAAAACATATAGAGAAAAAGCTTGACGGCAATTACACAAGAATGATGCGAGCTGTATTGAACAAATCCTGGAGGCAACACCCTACAAAACAGCAGCTGTATGGCCACCTACCACCCATCACAAAAACTATCCAAGTTAGATGATCCAGACATGTGGGACACTGCTGGAGAAGTAAGAACAAACTCATAAGCGATGTACTCCTGTGGACCCTTTCACATGGACGAACAAAGGTTGGACGACCAGCTAGAATCTATATACAACAGCACTGTGCCGATATAGAATGTAGTCTGGAATACCTCCCAGGAGTGATGGACGATAGAGACAGGAGGCGAGAGAAGGTCAGGGAGATCTGTGCTAACAGCGCGACATGATGATGATGATGATGATGAAATGTTTGTAATACTCATAATTTATACGCAATTATATTTTTTCAAGTAACTATTTCCATTTAACAATCATTTGTTTGCACATGATTATATTGTATCAAGCTCTCCGAGAGAGAGTCCACATAGTATAATGGCTAAAGTGCTAAATATCTGGCCAGCTAGCTCCCCCGCTAGCTGGCCAGATATTTCCCCCGCTTGTTTATTTGTCTGTTCGGCGACAGGCGGTTGCTTTGATCTGGTTGGACGGTGTTTTGGGTGACGCTCTAAGGACGGTCGATGATTCAACTGGCATGTGACCTCTGTTTGGCCTATTTATATGTTCCTGATTTCAAACACCGACTCCAGAAAATACTACATGTGGAAAAAATATGATTGGTTGAAAAATAGAATTTTTTTTTATAACTGAGAATTTTCTGGTAATTTTGGATAGACTATGAGTGGAGCCTATGCACAGAAGCCATGATTTTCTCAATTTGACACTGGCCGTTGTTGGGTCAACATCCGGTAGCTGTTATTTTCTTCTACAGTGTTGATGTTTGTGGGTATCACGAAACTGGCAATGGATGGTCGCTCGCCACTGTATCCGCATGGAAAAAAAAAAAACAAACTCTGTCAACGCCGCAGTGGGAGGGGTAGGATTGCTTATAGGACCTAGAGCACTAAAAACGCTTAATAGCATAGAGAAAATACAACCTAGAATGATGGTAGCTACATTTAACGGAAACCCCAGAGCAACAATCGTCTCATGCTACAGCCCCACCAATGTTAGTGAAGAAAAAGAAATAGTCACCTTCTACGATGAGTTATCCTCATTAGTGCGTAGCATCCCGAAACACAACATGTTAGTCATTGGCGGAGACATGAATGCACAAATCGGGAAGAACGGAAACAACAAATACAGCCTCCACAACACGTCACATAGAAATGGGCAACATCTAACAGATTTCATGATAGAAAATAGATTAGCATGCCTCAATACAAACTACCAAAAAAGAGAGGGCAAACTATGGACATACACGTACGCAAACAATACTAAAGCTCAGATAGACTACGTCCTTATAAACAAGAAATGGAAGAATAGTGCATTGAATTGCGAGGCATACTCCTCTTTTGAGGGTGTGTCCACCGATCACCGAATAGTCACAGCGAAAATACGGTTAAGCCTACGAAAAAACGACAAACGAACAGCGACCACCAAACACTATAACTGGGCCCTATTAAACAACAAAGATGTAAGAGATAAATACGTATTAGAACTAAGAAACAGATTCGAAACACTACAAGAAAAGACGGAAAAAAGTACACCAAACGATGAATACGAAAATTTCGTCAATGCACACCTTGAGGCAGCAGCAAAACACATTCCAACAAAAATTAAAACTAAATATAGAGTCCCATGGGAAACTTTAGCGGTGACAGAAAAACGTGCACTAGTGAAAACAGCCTCCAAAAACTATCAAAAAAACCCAACAAACACAAATGCCTTAAAACTAAAAACGGCACAATATCAATTAGCAGGCATATATATAAAGGAACAGACAGAATACATTCAAAATCAGATAGATAAGATTAGAGACTCGGTGGAAGATAGACAATCTAGAATTGCCTGGCAAACAATAAACGAAGTGAGCAGAAGAAAGAACACAGCCAAAGCAAAACTTAAAGCAGCAAACCAACAAGAAAGAATAAAACTGTGGAAACAGCACTTCGAAAACTTACTTGGAAACCCACCAAAAATAACGCATGAGCCAATCACTAGAATAATTAGCAAACAATTAGACATTAAACTAGGACCGTTCACACAAGAAGAACTCGACTCGGTTCTCAGAAAAATTAAAGATAGGAAAGCTGCAGGACTGGACGAAATTCCCCCGGAAGTATGGAAGACCAGACAATTCGACGACATACTGCTCCGACACTGCAACGCAGTATACAATCAAAATCCGATAGATAGATGGACGAAGGGATGCATACTCCCCTTCCCTAAAAAGGGGGACCTCGGATTAGCCAAAAACTACCGAGGCATAACACTTACATCCATAGCTGCCAAAATCTACAATGCCCTACTACGAAACCGAATAGAACCCAAAATCGACAACATACTTAGAAAAAACCAAAATGGCTTCCGAAGAAATAGATCTACGACCTCACAAATATTAACCATCCGCAGAATCCTTGAAGGTGTACGGGCAAAGAACCTACAAGCGACATTAATATTTATTGACTTTACCAAGGCTTTCGACTCCATTCACAGAGGAAAGATGGAACAAATCCTACTAGCGTACGGCATACCTAAAGAAACCGTAGCGGCAATAACGATTCTCTATAGAAACACTAAAGTAAAAGTACGATCACCAGATGGAGACACAGAATACTTCGACATTGTAGCAGGAGTACTACAAGGGGACACGCTGGCCCCGTATCTCTTTATCATTTGTCTAGACTACGTACTTAGAACATCGATTGACAAAATCAAAGAGAATGGCTTCGAACTGACGAAGAAAAGAAGCAGAAGATACCCCGCAACAACAATTACCGACGCCGACTACGCCGATGACATAGCGATACTGGCAAATACACCTGACCAAGCCGAAACACTTCTGCATAGTTTGGAACGAGCAGCAGCAAGCATAGGCCTCCATGTTAATGCACACAAAACGGAATATATGTGCTATAACCAAACGGGGGACATCTCCACTCTAGAAGGAACCCCTCTTAAACTAGTAGACAAATTCACGTACCTAGGAAGCAGCGTCGAATCAACCGAAAAGGACATCAAAACGAGGTTAACAAAAGCATGGACAGCTATCAATAGGCTATCGACTATATGGAAATCAGACCTAACCGATAAAATGAAACGCAGTTTCTTCCAGGCAGCGGTCCCATCGATACTGCTATATGGATGCACTACATGGACGCTAACAAAACGGCTGGAGAAGAAACTAGATGGCAATTACACAAGAATGCTGCGTGCAATCCTGAACAAGTCCTGGCAGCAACACCCCACAAGACACCAACTGTACGGCCACCTGCCCCCTATCACGAAAACTATTCAAGTTAGGCGAACCAGACATGCAGGACATTGCTGGAGAAGCAGAGATGAACTCATAAGAGATGTACTCTTATGGATCCCCACACACGGCCGCGCAAAAGCAGGATGACCAGCACGAACGTACATTCAGCAGCTATGTGAGGATACAGGTTGTTGTCCTGAAGACCTACCTAGGGCGATGAACGATAGGGAGGAGTGGCGAGAGAGGGTCAGGGATATCCGTGCTGCCAGCACGATATGATGATGATGATGAGTAGTTAGGTGTGTGAAGAGTTAAGTGGATGAATCAGAAGAGATTTGATGTATTTTACTATAACAGAGAGTTCAAATTCTAGTTGTGCTATTATGTTCACTTTTGGTTGGTTTCTTTGTTTAATGGCATATCAACCCTTGTAGCTTATTTAATGCCAAAGCCATTCTCCTAGAAGAACAGTAGTGGTACTATTTAACCCATAGCTGGGAGGATAAGGGGGGGTTCATATCTTTCGCAAGGATATTTGACTGAAAGTGAACTTAATAGCACGACTGGAGTTCGAACTCACTTATTACGATTCCACAGTCCATTGCTTTAACCATTACACCATGAGGACACCTCAAAACCTTTTGGAAAGGTATGAACCCTCTTATACCCCCCAGTGATGGGTTAAATAGTGTTGTAACCTAACAAAAGGTTACTGAATGAGTAATAACCAAAATGGAGGTAGGAAATTAAATGGAAATTTTTATAACATTAACAAAATACAATGCTCGCCAGCAGCGTGAAGAAGGTACCCACAGCTAGTGGTGATGACTAAGCTATAATCCCCCCTCACAATAGTGTCCAACATGTTTATGAGAAATTGGACATACCCATTAATGTTAACCAGTAAGTTATATCAAAAATAGTATCACTGCTGTTCTTCAATGAGGATGTCTTTGGCATTAAATAACCGACAATTGTTGATATGTCATTAAATAAAGAAATGAAACCAAATATTTCTATCCAATACTAGTAATTATCAAACAGCTCTAATAATTTGTACATAATTATATGGTTTAAATTAATACTTCTTATTTAATAATAATCATTTCTTTGCCCATAGTGATATGGTTTCAAGTATTCTTATCAAACACCAATAATTTGCAAGCTATGTAAGTATGGTTTAATTGTCAAAAACATTTCTATTTCAAGCTATTCAGTTTAATTCAAATAATTCAGTTTAGCATAAGTATGCCGTTAGTTCTATTTAACCCATAGATAGGACTCTTACCAGGTGCTACCACTCTGGGGCAGAGTGAACCTGGGAGCGATGGCAATGAAGGAGTACTCTGCATTCCCCAAAGCTCCAACATTACTGGAACCTCACCATCAGATCATTTGGTGATATACCCAGGACACTTGTTGGTCAGTGTATTCTACAACTCCAGCTGACTGGGCAATGACTTGGTGGGAAATAGCTTATTCTATTTCAAGTTTGTACCTTTGTAACAGTTTCTGACTCATATGTGTCACCAAATCTAAAAGTAGAAAAAAAAACTTGTGTCAATATTCTAAAAAATAACATTTCCCAATTTTGCCGCTAAAAAGCTAGTGAGTCGTGATATACCAAATCCCCTGCACTAATAAGAAGCAGTCCAGCAGTCAAAGATGACAAACATTAGATTCTCTTTGCCAAAATTCCATGACGATAGCAAAGTTTTTTCCTCTAAGGAATTTAGGACTGGTACACTAGTAAGCAATTAAAAAGAATACTAAATATTTACATACACTGTACACATACAAAAGTTAGTACTAACACAACTTATTTTCAGTAAACTATGACTCATTACCAGAAATGATATATAAAAAGATAATGCCTGTTTCAACTCAACCTTCTTTTATTTGTTTTGCTTTTTGCTGGTTTTATTTACAATTCATTTCAGCATTAACCATTCATCACAGTACCAGGAAGACTCCTCTGCTACAATATATGTTACATTTTGTCACAAAAACAAGGAAAAGATAATTTGTATACAAGCATGTCAGAAAGCCTAAGATCATTTTTATTTATATTACAAAGAAGACTCCCCCTATTTGAAATCATTGAAAATCAATAAATTTCCCTAGTGGAATAAGGTCTTCTTAATCCTATTTACCCAACCCCTTCGCTCGGGCAGGATATGACACAAGGTCAATTTTTAAGCGGAGTTTAACAGGTTTGAATTCAGAGTTTTCCTTCTCCTAGACTAGTTGCCTCACCAAGGCTGAAGAACCTAGTCTGCCCTACTATTTACCCATAGCTGGAGGGAGAATAATTGGATTCATACTTTTCCCAAGGGTATTTGTGCTATGTGAAATGCAATCAGTCTCGGCCAGGATTTGAACTCGTGTTGTCGTGTCCATTTCCTACAACGATAACCATTACACCACGGGCACCAAGGTCTTCTTGATACTAACAAATAAATTTTGATCGCAAAAAGATCCATTTTATTCTATTTTTTAGACAGGACCCATCTGATTCAGATGCGCCACTATTTTACTAATGTATACAAATTTAATATTTTTGATAACTCTTATCTACTTCAAAAAAAAAAAAGCAATTTTCAATTCAATTTGCAACTTAATATTACAAATGTGAGGTTTGTGATTGAGCTCATTCTAATCATTATAAGTTCTCTAGGAAGTTAATTCTAAGATCTTGTAGATTCCTTGAAAAGCATAGGGCTGAAACTACACCACATTAACATTGGTGCTGCAGTTGTAGTAACAAATACTGTATATACTTGATTAATGAACAACTGTACAATGAACAAGCTCTAATTTTTGAATCACAAAATTGTGTTTTTATCATATATTGTGGGGTCATGAATGACCTTTAACTTTTAACTATGCTAGCACACCAAATATTTCTTCAGCATGAAATGACTTAAAGATAAAACATTAAAAAAAATTTTTTATACTTTCAAAACCACCAATACAATCAAAATCAATTATAGTTAACATTGGTCCGTAATGATAATGATGCTTCTATTTAGGGACGAGCGGAGGATTCTAATTTAGAATTTTATTGTTAGTAGTTGTCCATGATGATATTGATGCTTCTATTTAGGAACGAGTGGAGGATTCTAATAAGAATTTTATTGTTAGTAGTTGTCCATGATGGTATTGATGCGTCTATTTAGGAAGGAGTGGAGGATTCTAATTAGACTTTCATAGTTAGTAGTTGTCCATGATGATATTGATGCTTCTATTTAGGAATGAGAGGAGGATTCTAATAAGAATTTTATTGTTAGTAGTTGTCCATGATGGTATTGATGCTTCTATCTAGGAATGAGTGGAGGATTCTAATTAGACTTTCATAGTTAGTAGTTGTCCACGATGATATTGATGCTTCTATTTAGGGACGAGTGGAGGATTCTAATTAGACTTTCATAGTTAGTAGTTGTCCATGATGACATTGATGCTTCTATTTTGGAATGAGAGGGATTCTAATAAGAATTTTATTGTTAGTAGTTGTCCATGATGGTATTGATGCTTCTATCTAGGAATGAGTGGAGGATTCTAATTAGAATTTTATTGTTTGTAGTTGTCCATGATGATATTAATGCTTCTATTTTGGAATGAGAGGGGGATTCTAATAAGAATTTTATTGTTAGTAGTTGTCCATGATGATATTGATGCTTCTATTTAGGAACGAGTGGAGGATTCTAATTAGAATTTTATTGTTAGTAGTTGTCCATGATGGTATTGATGCTTCTATTTAGGAACGAGTGGAGGATTCTAATTAGAATTTTATTGTTTGTAGTTGTCCATGATGATATTGATGCTTCTATTTAGGAACGAGTGGAGGATTCTAATTAGAATTTTATTGTTAGTAGTTGTCCATGATGGTATTGATGCTTCTATTTAGGAACGAGTGGAGGATTCTAATTAGAATTTTATTGTTTGTAGTTGTCCATGATGATATTGATGCTTCTATTTAGGAACGAGTGGAGGATTCTAATTAGAATTTTATTGTTAGTAGTTGTCCATGATGGTATTGATGCTTCTATTTAGGAACCAGTGGAGGATTCTAATTAGAATTTTATTGTCTGTTGTTGTCCATGATGATATTAATGCTTCTATTTAGGAATGGGTGGAGGATTCTGATTAGCATTTTTTTGTTATCTCCATTATATAGAATTTGAATGATTAAAAAATGATTTTAAGTGTGAACTTGTATTGTCTGAAATTATCATTCCCTTGAAAATTATATATGCTTGTATTGTCTGAAATTATCATTCCTTTGATAATTATACATGTTTGTATTGTCTGAAATTATCATTCCCTTGCAAATTATACATGTTTGTATTGTCTGAAATTATCATTCCCTTGCAAATTATACATGTTTGTATTGTCTGAAATTATCATTTCCTTGCAAATTATACATGTTTGTATTGTCTGAAATTATCATTCCCTTGCAAATTATACATGTTTGTATTGTCTGAAATTATCATTCCTTTGCAGATTATACATGTTTGTATTGTCTGAAATTATCATTCCTTTGCAAAATATACATGTTTGTATTGTCTGAAATTACCTTTCCTTTGCAAATTATACATGTTTGTATTGTCTGAAATTATCATTCCTTTGCAAATTATACATGCTTGTATTGTCTGAAATTATCTTTCCCTTGCAAATTATACATGTTTGTATTGTCTGAAATTATCATTCCTTTGCAAATTATACATGCTTGTATTGTCTGAAATTATCTTTCCCTTGCAAATTATACATGTTTGTATTGTCTGAAATTATCATTCCTTTCCAAATTTCCATGTTTGTATTGTCTGAAATTATCATTCCTTTGCAAATTATACATGTTGGTATTGTCTGAATTTATCATTTCTTTACAAATTATACATGCTTGTATTATCTGAAATTATCATTCCCTTGCAAATTATACATGTTTGTATTGTCTGAAATTATCTTTCCCTTGCAAATTATACATGTCTGTATTGTCTGAAATTATCATTCCCTTGCAAATTATACATGTTTGTATTGTCTGAAAAATTCTTTCCCTTGCAAATTATACATGTTTGTATTGTCTGAAATTATCATTCCCTTGCAAATTATACATGTTTGTATTGTCTGAAATTATCATTCCCTTGCAAATTATACATGTTTGTATTGTCTGAAATTATCATTTCCTTGCAAATTATACATGTTTTTATTGTTTGAAATTATCTTTCCCTTGCAAATTATACATGTTTGTATTGCCTGAAATTATCATTCCCTTGCAAATTATACATGTTTGTGTTGTCTGAAATTATCATTCCCTTGCAAATTATATATGCTTGTATTGTCTGAAATTATCTTTCCCTTGCAAATTATACATGTTTGTATTGTCTGAAATTATCATTCCCTTGCAAATTATACATGTTTGTATTCTCTTAAATTATCATTCCTTTGCAGATTATACATGTTTGTATTGTCTGAAATTATCATTCAATTGCAAATTATACATGTCTGTATTGTCTGAAATTATCATTCCCTTGCAAATTATACATGTTTTTATTGTCTGAAATTATCATTCCCTTGCAAATTATACATGTTTGTATTGTCTGAAATTATCATTCCTTTGCAAATTATACAGGAAATTGCTTTTGTTTTTTCTGAATTAGAACATTTTAAGTTAATCATTTTATTAAAAATTTGGCTATGAAGAGCCATTTTTAGTTTCCATTATTTTTACATACACACTTAATAACAATTTTAGAAATAGAAGATGTTTTAAAACATTTGGTATCATTTGAGATGTACAGGTTATTTCAGAAAAAATGATAACATTTTGTAATCAAATCCCTTAACCAATTCTTGTTCAAATGATTTCAAATTTTAACAGCATGTGTGGTTGGTTGGTGTAATATCCTAACTAACAAAAGAGAAATAACCTTTGATGCCACCGGGGTTACGGCCCCTACTACATCCAGGAAATTTGGTCAATAAAGGAATATACCAGGCATAGCAGCAGATGTTCGTTTTCCCTCTGTCTTTAATCATCATCCATCCTATCGATTCATCTTGGTAATAGTCCATACCTAGCAAGTATCCATTACCTCAGATATAAAGACTTTACAGTTGGTGGGTTGGGATTTATGGTATATCAACCTTTGTTGGTTATTTAATGCCAAATCAATTTTTATACAAATAATCAGTTCTATTTCAAACAATTCAGTTTAGCATGAGTAGATAGTTTAATTTTCAAAAACATTTCTATTCCAAGCTATTCAGTTTCAAAGAGTTCTAATTTAACTAATTCCGAGAGTTCTAATTCAACCAATTCAGTTTAGCTAAGTATAGATTTTGTTAACACACTGTTAAATGTTAAAACAGTTCTATATTAAACAATTCAGTTTAGCATAAGTATAGTTTCAATGTCAAAACAATTCCATTTCAAACAATTCCGTTTAACAAAAGTACACAGTTTAATTGTCAAGCTATTCAGTTTTGTCAAACAGTTCTAATTTAAACTATTCCGTTTAGCATAAGTACGCAGTTTAATTCTATTTTACCCTTAGATAGGGCCCTATCAGGTGCTATCACACTGGGCCAGAGTGAACCGGACTTCGGGGAATGCGGAGTACCCATTCATTGCCATTGCTCCCAGATCCACTCTAGCCCGGCATGTTAGCACCTGATAGGGCTCTATCTATGGGTTGAATAGAACTAATGGCATACTAATGCTAAATTAAATTGTTTGACTAAACTGAATAGCTTGAAATAGAAATGTTTTGACAATTATTTAAACTGTGTGCTTATGCTAAACTGAATTGTTCGAAATGAAACTCTTTTTTGACATTGAAACTGTACTTACACTAAACTGAATTGTTTAATATAGAACTGTTTTGACATTTAACTGTGTGTAAACAAAATCTGTACTTATACTAAACTGAATTAGAACTGTGTGACAAAGCTGAATAGCTTGAAATAGAAATGTTTTTGACAATTAAACTATGTACTAATGCTAAACTGAATTGTTTGAAATAGAACTATTTGCATAAAATAGATTTGTCATTAAATAACCTACAAAGGTTAATATGCTATAAAACCCAACCAACCAACCAACGTTGTATGCTTCATGGTCAAATGCCTTTTCTATTTCAGTGAATGATATTTCTCTTTCTGAAAAGAAAATATATAAAACATTAAACATAGAATTTTAAGTTGTTTCAACACATGCTGTTAACATTTGAGAACATTTGAATGAAAATTGGTCAAGTTATTAGCATTGGACTAGTGGGTAGAGTGTTTGCCAATGATCCGGGAGACCTGGGTTCAATCCCAGGTCGCGTCATACCAAAGACTTTAAAAATGGTACTTGATCCCTCCTTGCTTAACACTCAGCAACATAAGGTATGTATCAAGGGTAAAGTGGAGCAATTCAGGGAAAGGAGTAGCGCCCTCCCATACACCTCGGTGTTGTAGCTATTGAAAAGGGAGTCTTCTGGTCGCCCTTGACTATGGTTGCCATTAGATTATGAAATTATATTGATCTTTCAAAAAAACCCTGTATATCATCATCCACGTGGGGCGACAGACAGCACAGATTCCCTTGACTTTCTCTCATCATGCATTGCTATTGGCCATTCCTCTTGGTAAATCCTCTAGATAGCATCCAGTATTGGCATAGGGGAATGAAAGTTTTTACTGGTTGGCCAACACTGGTGCATCCATGAGTAGGAGTCCATAGAACATCACTTAGTAGTGTGTAGTATTGGAAATCGTGGGATTAATCCAAAAGTAAATCAATGGTGTACTTCATCTAATCCGGAGTTATAGAGCCTCATAGGTTAATCGGCAGAATGAAATAGTTATGTTGGTTGGTTGGTTGGGTTTTTATGGCATATCAACCTTTGTAGGTTATTTGATGCCAAATCTATTTTTATGCAAATAGTCAGTTTTATTTCAAACAATTCAGTTTAGCATGAGTACACACTTTAATTATCAAAAACATTTTTATTTCAAGCTATTCAGTTTAGTCAAACAGTTCTAATTCAGTTTAGTATAAGTACAGATTTTGTTTACATACACTTAAATGTCAAAACAGTTCTATATTAAACAATTAAGTTTAGTGTAAGTACAGTTTCAAATGTCAAAAACAGTTCCATTTCAAACAATTCAGTTTAGCATAAGCACGCAATTTAAATGTAAGTACACAGATTAATTGTCAAAACCATCTCTATTTCAAGCAATTCAGTTTAATTGAACAGTTCTAATTCACATAATTCAGTTTAGCATAAGTACACAATTAGTTCTATTTAACCCATAGATAGGGCCCTATCAGGTGCTACCATTCTGGGCCAGAGTGGACCTGGGAGCAATGGCAATGAAGGGGTACTCTGCATTTCCCAAAGCTCCAGCATCACTGGAGCCTCACCATCAGATCATTTAGTGTCATATCCTGGACTCTCATCGGGGTGGGGGTTTTACCCCTCTGCAGAGGTGCAGTCAGTGTATTCTACAGCCCAAGCTGACTGGGCAAGAAATAGTTAAATCAGTTATAAGGGTGGCATTTATTAATGAGAAAAATAACGATTGAAAGATAAACATGACTCTATTTTAAACCAGACCCTGTATATTCAGCGGAAAAATCTCTTTAGCTGAGTATAAATTCACCTGACACGAGGATAAACCAACTGTACCCACTGCAGAAGAGTAAGGCCCTCTGCCATGGAGGATATTATAGGAATAGTATTAAACTGAATCTAAAGATGAGGCTCTTGGTTGTGGAGAGTATGAACTACCTCCTACTTGGAGTTGTCGTACCTGTCAAGATCCCTTCTATGGGTCAAATAGATCTGCTTGAAAATTATTAGTATTGGATAGGAATTCTTGAAACTGTATTTGTATTAGGTCTAGTTACAATATGCTCTTGATTAAAATTTGTTTGATACATATATTAAATGAGAGATTGGCTGAATCTTTTATTTAGCACAAAACATACCATTTTGAAAAGATTAAAGGTTATTGCTTGACAAGTACACTTAGTTGACTTCAGCTAGCCACAGTTTCTCAAACAATGGTTTAAAGAGTAGTTTGAAAGCTAGGTCCTCATTGGAGAATTTGTGAAGTCAGATGACTACAATTCTAGAAGTTAGATTTTAAAATTAAATCAATTAGCCTAAAGTAGTCAAAAGTTCCACACCTAATTTTCATCTGTGGCCCAGGGTGCTGCTGGTCAAGTATAAGAAGACATCAAGATAAATAAAGAAGGTCTATGCAAGAAAAAGAGTTATTTCACTACTATTAATCTGTGAAGAATAGAATAGAAGATGGCCAGATGATTATGAAACACTGAGACCCATTTCCCATTCAAAAGAATAGAAGGCCATTTTCAATTTTTCAGTAATCTACACCTGAATTTACTTTAATCCCACTTTCAGATTAATGCCCTTGGTAAAGGTGTGGAACCCACTTATCCCCTTAGCTATGGGTTAAATAGTATCACAGCTGTTCTTCTTGAAGGATGGCTTTGGCATTAAATAACTTATGAAGGTTCATATGCCATTAAACAAAAGAAACCAAACCTTATTTTAATCTATTTAGAACAAAAAGTGAAAGAAAAAAATACAACAGAAAGCCAGCACTCCCTCCTTCAACCACCATAACCACCACTGGTGATATTTTTCTGACTTTCCACGATGATAGAATTGACATGAAGTCATTTTGTGTAAGAGGAGGGGAGAATATGCATTAGAAATATCCTGCATGGTCATTGTAAAAATGCTTGGTTCCATTAACATTCCCCTTGAGGAGTGCCTTTGGCCCCAGGTAATAAACCTGGCCCTCACTCCTACTTATAATATTGATTATTATTTGTCTGTTATAATAGATATATGATCATCTATTAGTATTGTACTGATAGAATTGAAAGCGATGATTGACACTGTAACAAAGCCTTTTCTTGTCTCTCACTCAATTGATTGATTAATGAAAATATTAATTACTGAAAAGATTAATTAGTTGCTAAATGGGGATAATTGATATCTTTCACTTCCTTTGTTCAGCAATTTTAAACTTTTACATTTTATTCTCTCTATCTTTCTATCAATCTTATTATTTTTCCATATATCTATCTCTCTATTTCAGTCTCTTCATATCTGTCTATCTATCTATCTATCTATGGTTGGGTTTCATGGCATATCAATCCTTGTAGGTTATTTAATGCCAAATCCTGTTTATATATATATTAGATATGTATGATTAGTAAATAAATAGTTTGTAAGTAACATCTTATTCAAGCCAGAGTTCATTTGTTTGTACACAATTAAATGGTTTCAAGTATTGCAATCTAACATGAATAATTCTATCTAGTATTAATCATTTGTTTTCACACAGTGGAAAAGTTTGAATTATTGCTATTCAACTCAAATAAATCTATTCAACATCACTCATTCATTTGCACACCGTTAAATGGTTTCAAGTATTTCTATATAGCAGTAACAATTAAATTCAACATCAGTCATTTGTGTGCACATAATTAAATGGTTAAACAGTTCTATTTGACCCATAGATGGAACCCTAATAGGTGCTACCACTTGGGGTCGGAGTGGACCTCTGAGTTATGGTAATTAAGAGGTCACTCCACATACCTCAAAGCTCCAGGACTGGAGCCTCACCATCAAATGCTGGACAGTATCTATCTATCTATCTATCTATCTCGGCCTCTTTATTTTACATCAAGAATATATTATAATATATATATATATATATATATATATATATATATGTGTGTGTGTGTGTATATATATATAAAGTAAAAGTAAACTAGATGACTGTAGTTGAGGGCAACCTGAAGGCTCCCTTTTCATTAGTGACTACACCGAGGTGTTGGGTAGGGTGCTTATCCTTTCACTGGAGTGCTCCACTTTACCCTTGATACGTACCTTATAATGCTGAGTGTTAAACAAGGACGTATAAAGTACCATTTTTGAGTCTTTGGTATGACTCAACTTGGGATTGAACCCTGGTCTTCTGGACCAATAGCAAACACTCTACCCACAAGGCCAGTGGGCTAGTATATGTATGTAGAGAGAGAGATTTTTGGTAAATCTGACAAGATGATAAAAAATAAATGGAAAAGTGGATAAATCAAACATTTACAATGGGTTTAGTGGTAATATTTCGTTTGGAATTAAAAAATTTTTAAATTCAAAATCTAAAATTTAAAATTTTCTTCCTTGAATAAAAAATGAAATATTGCTACAAAACCCATTGTAAGTGTTTGATTTATCCACTTTTCCACTTATTTTTATCATATCTCTCTGTCTCTGTCTGTCTCTTTCTCTCTCTCTCTCTCTCTCTCTCTCTCTCTCTCTCTCTATATATATATATATATATATATATATATATATATATATATAATAATCTTTTCCCACCACTTTTAACAGGTGGTTCTTTCACTGACAGTAAGTCTCCAAAAGGTCTCCAGGACTCTTCTAAGTATTCTAGCGGATTTTGACAGTGCTGTGGTTCGAATCGTTTTAATTCTTCCTCTGATCTCTAGATTTTTATTCTATTTCCAGAGAATTTTTTGTACATTAAATGTAAACTTTCATGAATGGATAATCTTATAAAAGCACCATTAAATCAACATATATATATATATATATATATATATATATATATATATTATAGAATAAAATGGAAGTTCTTCCAAGCTGTTCCATGTCAGTACTATTGTATGGTTGCACTATTGGATTTTAATGAAATGCCTGGAGGAAAAGCTATATGGGAACTACATAAAAGGATTCTGCATGCTATTTTGAACAAAAACAAAATAAGGGTTGTACAGCCACTTACTTCCCATCTCAGAAACCATCCAAGTAAGATGAGCAAAACCTGATGGACATCACTGAAGAAATAAGGACAAACTCATTAGCGACATTCTCCAATGGACACAACAGTGTAGGCTAACCAGCAAAAACTTACATTCAACCACTCTGAATGGACACTAGATGTTGTCTAGAGGATTTTCCAAGACTTATGGCCAATAGGAACAGATAGTGAGAGAGTGTCAAGGAAATCTGTGCTGTCCGTATGCCTTGATGGTGATGATATTTATTATCAGATATACACACACATATCAGGTATATACAAACATGTGCATGTATTCATGTCCTCGTGTACCCACTACGGAATAATCTATAATTAGAAGGATGAATGTATAGAGATAACTGATTGATTAATTCCAGTCTTTTCAGAAGTGTGCTTAATTGCAGCCTTGATGATTAACTGGAGCCATTAATAATTGCTTTCTTTCTGCGAATTACTTACGATATAATAAAATCTGAAGGAAGTTATATAGCTATATTGATTAAAGTTAGCTTAGTCAGACACAAAGCTTGTGTTATGGAGAAGGGACTCACCAAAGATCCTACAAGAAATGACAGGGTGTGTGTGTGTGTGTGCGTGAGGCTTATTTGTTAAGCCCAACAAGTGATAATAAAATAGGAAGGTAGCTGAAAGAAGACATTGGTAGGGGATAGACAAGAGAGAAGAGAGAAGAAAAGATGGTGATTGGGGAATGAGAACATAGAAGAGGAGGAGGAAAAGGAAAAGAAAAGGAGAGGAAAAAGAAGCAGGGAGAAAGAAGAAAGAAAAAAGAAGTGTAGATGAGGTTTATTTTGATTTGGTTTATTTAATGGTATATCAATATTCATGGGTTATTTGATGCCAAAGCCATCCTTGTCGAAGAACAGCAGTGGTACTATTTAACACATAACTGGGGAGAAGGGGATTCATACCTTTTCCAAAGGGGCATTAGTCTGAAAGTGAATGTAATAGTGCGACTCGGCTTTTAGCTTTTTGCGAAGTCCTGGAGCCTGTTCTGGACTTTGGTCCGGAGCGTGGCTCTGCAAAAGGAACAATGGCAGACTTGGGGCCTTTAATTAGGCACCTAGTTTTGACTAGGCTACCTTCGAGTGGGCGAGCTGCATTTTTGTCTCCTTTGTCC
>CAUZXS010003542.1:0-52500 GCA_963585895.1 Sepioteuthis lessoniana
GATCCTGGTGTCCAGCTCATTTGTGATGGCCCCGTCAGTTGGGGCTACAGAATACACCAATTGCGTCTCTGCAGAGAAGTAAGATTTCTCCAAAGAGTCTCCTGAATGTGATACTAAACAATCTGATGATGAGGCTCCAGTAATGCTGGAGCTTTGGGGAGCGCGGAGCAGCCAATCATCACCATCTGGACTTATGCGAAACTGATTTTTTTGCAAAATAACAGTTTTTACATTTGACTGTGTAAACAAAAAACTTTGCTTAGGCAAAATGAATTGTTTTAAATAGAATTGTTTGAATATTTAACTGTGTGTAGACACATTTTTAATCAAATTGTTATTGATACATAGCAATAATTAAAAACATTTGAGTATGTGCAAACAAATAATTAATATCAATAAGAATTTTTCTTATTTGATAGAAATAAGTAAAAACATTTAACTATGTGCCAAAAAGTTAACTCAGACTCGTTTAAAATGTCCTCTAAAAATGGGGTTACAATACATATTAAATGTATATGCATAAAAAAACATTTGGCATTAAATAACTAACAATGACTTATATGTCAAAAAACCAAACCAAACCAAACCAAATCGTTGACCGAGAACAAATATTCAATCACAGGAACTCTCGCTATATGTACGATAAAAGGGTCACATAAGACTTTCCGAAAAGGATCAGTTTGTTCTTTATAGGAAAAGCGACAAATCATTGTGTAAATTTCGGGGCTAAGCTAAACTGCTTCTTTGCGATTTATATATATATATATATATATATATATATATATATCCACAATAGTTATTCCTACTTTTAGGACCCGTCCAACGGGGATTCATTGATTGATTATCTTTTAACAGCATAGCAGCTTGTATAGAGATATTCCATGCCTAGACGTTAGGGAATCGCCTTCATTGTATTTTCATATTTACATTTTTATGTACTTGTTTCTTAAAATCATTTTCTTTTTCCCCACAATCCTATTGAATAAAGATAATTTCAAAACATATTGATTTGACCCGTCGCTGGCTCCCTAGCTGGGTCAGGGAAATTGTTATTAAAGGGTTCTCTATACATCCTATATCTCCAGAATGGGAACTTCACCATCAGAAGGTACTTAGAGTAAATCCAAGTTTAGAGAGAAGTTACAGCATCAACAATAAAGTGAGTGGCCTTTTTCCGTGTCCACGGGTGCGACTTTTTTTTCTGATATGAACACCCTTATTCCGCTCTCGAACCTTTGTCTCTTCCTCTCTACTAATTTTTTTTCTCGAGACGACTATAACAACACCCGTGGTTCACGTGAAATCTCGCTATCCGACTGCAAGTGTATGCAATCACCACCGAAGACGCCTTTCTTAGTTGCCGAGGTTCCAAATCAATCCAATTTGTGTTAATAACTAAAACTCGTACCATCTGTATTAAGATTGTTACCGATTGATCTCGCATAGCTCGTCTAATAATATATAGAGTTCGAACCTAATCCAGAGACACTAATGCTATTACATCCGGCCTTGTTCCACAAATAAGCAAAGCGTAGAAAATATCGATAACTGATCGTAAAATTTAGACACCACCGCGACAACAGATCGATATAAAAATGCTGACTCTACAAAATTTGTATTACTCGTGTATTGATTTTAAATGTAAAATGAAATTGTAGAATATTTGGCATGTGTCCAGCTGTCTTTTTATGTACTCGTCCTTTTTAAAATATGGCTACGTCTTTGTTATCTATCTATCTATCTATCTATCTATCTATTTATGTGTTTCTAAATATGCGTGCATGTATGTAGATATATATGTAAATATGTATGTACGATTGCTTCTCTTTCTCTTTCTCTTTCTACATTCATTGGTATGTATGTATGTATTCATCTATCTATCTATCTATCTATCTATCTATCTATCAAGGTATGTTTTCCCTTTTTGTATTTCCTCGTTTTTTCGTTCTTTCTATACGGGTGTATTTGTATTTTATATATATATGCATCTATCTATCTATTTGCTGATGAAATGTTACCTAATTATTATCTGTTCCATAATATCAGTAGCCTGATCGAGAATTCTGGAATCAGGGAGAATATCTCCTAATTAAAATCAGCTGTATTCCACTTTAAAAAAGGCGCAACCTGATCAAGGCAGAAGGGGTTGGGTAAATACATACAAGGGTCTCACTCTGAAGATTTTTAGGTCCCTATGGCAAAACACTAGGGTTAGCGTTTACTAATAAGTTGAGTCGAACTTTCTGTCAACTTCTGAACCATTCGATTCGCACTTGCTTGAAAATATTTTAAAATTCAAAGTGCTTTTACTTTCTCGAAGATATAATTACATAGAAAAACTTGTCTACAAAAAGTTTATGAATTTTTAAATCATTAACTTTTAATAGTCTAATATTTTTAAATACGAAAGTAAATTACAAATGAGAATATACATCTTTAGAGGTTGTGTTTCATCCCGCTTCAGGCGGAAGTTTTGGGTAAATAAATATTGCTATAATATGCGAAAAGAAATGATAATTCATATAAGATATTGGCGGGAGCTAAAAGAAATACGTACAATACCTAAAGCAACTTCAAATTGCATATAAGTCTATAAAAAATGCATATGTTACCAGCTCTAATATGTTGCTTTTAAACAAACGGATTATGGTTTGGTTGGTTGGTTTCTTTGTTTAATGGCATATCAAACATTCAAGGTTATTTAATGCCAAAGCTATTATCCTAGAAGAACAGTAGTGGTAATAATTAACCCATAGCTGGGAGGATAAGGAGGTTCATACCTTTCCCAAAGGTATTTGCCTGAAAGTGAACGTAATAGCGCGACTGGAGTTCGAACTAGCTTACTACGATTTCGCAGTCCATCGCTTTAACCATTACACCACGAGGATACCCCCCCCTTGATTATGGAATTTGATTGATTTTCCCCCACTGAGCATGTTCACGTATACACTCTCCTCGAAGTACGTGGACATAGACTTGAGCTCCTCAAAAAAATTTCACTCTGTTTCTGGAGTTTAACATACTGTCGTGAATTGTACCACTGGACAAACAGCGAAGAACACGTACGTACATAAAAAAATTAATTTATATTTGTATTCTTCGACGGCGACGTGTGTGTGAAGTAGGAATACTGTCAGATAGAGTTCACACATATCTTTCTTCTGTGGCGGAGACCTTTTGTGTGTATTAGAGAAACAGCCAGAGAACACATACGAGGGAACCGAGAGGTTTGCTTGGGTGACTAGCGGATCTCTCCCTCAGTTCAAAATTACAGAACTTATATATTCTTTTAACTCCCACGGGGAAATTTGAATACGCCTCTTTGCCCACGTATTTTCTGTTTATGGCTGGTTATCGTAACTTAGATAATTCCGATTTTTTTCCGGTAATTTGTTGATCCTATCTTCGAAAGTGAATATCTGTCACCATCCACATATACATATATATATATATATATATATATATATGTTGCACATATATATGATGTTTACAACCCTTACATATATATGATTATTCATATATATATATATATATATTTGGTGTGTTTTGGTTTCTTTGTTTAATGGCATATCAACCATCGTGGGTTATTTAATGTCAATGCCTTTCTTCTAGAAGAACAATAGTGGTACTATTTAACCCATACCTGGGAGGATAAGGGGCTTCATACCTTTTCTAAAGTGAACGTAATAGCGCGACCCGAGTTCGAATTCGCTTATTACGATTCCGCAGTCCATCACTTTAAACATTACACCACAAGGATCCCCTTTATATATTTACTTATATATATATATATATATATATATATACACATTTATGTATATTTCCGTATATATATATGTGTGTGTGTGTGTGTGTGTGTGTGTGTAAGTTTTCATTATATATATATATATATATATATATATATATATATATATTTACTCATATATATGATGATTACAACTTAAATATATCTAATATATATCTAATACTAGGTGGAACGATAAATTTGTCGATCTAGAAAAGACGACATGATTCCATTTCCCTTAAATGAAAACTGGTTTTCTTTCTTTGTTACAGACCATCTACTATTTGGCCAGTTGTGTACGAATCCCAAGAACGAGGGGACCCTCTTATCATGTCTGAAAGTGACACAATATTTAACGAACGAGATCGGAGATGCGCTACTGTATAACTCATGCACTCTAACGATCCAAGTTATGTCAACAGGACCATTGCCAGTACCCTCAAAATTGCCACGAATAACAGGGACGTGCCTAGGGTGATGAAAACAGAGTTTTGGTGTGGTTTAAACTGAGGGCCACATCGTGCCATCCCAAATCTTCGAAGTCGGATTGAAAGTCAACATCAAAGTGTACCTGGATGTGCTGAAGAGTGTAGTGATCGCCAGGTGCAATCATGTGGCTGGTGACAGACCCTGGATGTGGCAGCCGGACTCGCCGCCGGCCCACAAGTCTAAAGAGACCCAGGCTTGGCTTCAGAAGGAGTGCTATGACTTTGTACCCTTCACTCACTGACCCTCCTCCTCTCCCGACCTGAACCCACTGGACTTCTTCGTTTGATCATACGTCGAGAACATCACCAACATGACATCCCACAACACGAAAGCCAGCCTGACCACCGCCATACGCCGAGTATTCACCGGGTTCTTGTCGGCGCTTGTGGAAAAGGCATGCTCCCTGTTCCGGATCCGTATCGAGGCAGTGACTAAGGCTGAAGGCGGCTTCATTGAATAGATGTCAGCTCTACTACATAATCAAGTTACCTGAATTGATTTTTTTTCTATAGAAGTTTTAAAATAAAGCTGTTGTGTTGTTTTCTTTAGGACGACAATTTTATCATTCCCCATTGTATATATAAATAAACCTATTTGGATACAAACAAAAACCTTTAATGGTTGATACGCCATATGAACAAACTAAACCGAATCTCGGGTTTTCTCCATCGTGTAGTAGTTAACGTGTTGGACTCGGACATCATTGTAAGCGAGTCCTGTTGTTTTTTTACCGCTTATACAGATTTGTCGGTTATTTTTTCCTTAATTCTGTTTAAACATATATATAAAATATGCGTTTTGTAAACGAATAGTTTATCGGTAATAATTTTTTAAATGAATTGGGGAGAATTTTTTTTCGCATAGTTGAATGATTTCAAGTGTTAATCAATCTTATTTTTATTCGAGCTCAGATAAATAACTTAAAGCATTTCTTTTTAACACTAGCAATTCTATTCAACATTATTTATTCGTTTGCAAACAGTTAATTGGTTGCAAGTATTTCTTTGCAATACAAATAATTTCAGTCAACAATAATTTATTTGCACACAGTTAAATTATTTCAAGATCAGAAAATGGTCAAATATTTCTATTTGACCTATAGATGAGTCATAACAGTTACAGTCACTCCGAGTCATAGTTAACCTGGGAATAATAGCAATGGAGTACCCCACATTCCCTAAAGCTCCAGTGGGTAAGCATCACATATCATATTGCTTCGTGTTCTATCCTGGACACTAGCTTGGGGGTGATTCTTACGTGTCTGCAGTGATGCAGTCAGCATAATCTACAGCCAAGAAGACAAGTGAGTTCGAAGGTAAAAAAGAGAGATTGAAAGGATCTGTCAGTCCTTGAACACAAAATGCCCTTGATTATTCTCAACTATAGGTTAAACAATACCACTACTGTTCTTCTACAGGGATTTCTTTGGAATTAACTTACAACGGTTGATATGCCATTAAACAATGACACTAAAACCAAAGCTTGCAATTCAATGTATATCAACAATAGTGATATCCCTGCTTGTTTTGAGCTCCAACACGCTTGCCTGAAATGCTAACGCATGCACGTTGTTGCAAAATGCGTATCCTAACCATATTAGTTTTTAAAAAAGCTTTTAAAATGCTTGAATTATGAATGATTTATTCGTATATGTTATATCATAATAATCCTCATGTTGTGCCACTAGCACGGATATCCCTGACCCTCTCTCGCCACTTTTCCCTATCGTTCATCGCTTCTGGCAGGTATTCAGGGATACCTCCCGTATCCTCA
Source organism: Sepioteuthis lessoniana (assembly GCA_963585895.1). Taxonomy (NCBI): domain Eukaryota; kingdom Metazoa; phylum Mollusca; class Cephalopoda; order Myopsida; family Loliginidae; genus Sepioteuthis; species Sepioteuthis lessoniana. The sequence goes on from CAUZXS010003542.1 coordinate 6,047, forward strand.
CATAGCTGTTGTATGTATGTTCGAGCTTGTCGTCCTGCTTTTACTTGGTCATATGCGGGGGTCCATAGGAGTACATCACTGATGAGTTCGTCCTTGCTTCTTCAGCAGTGTCCTGCGTGTCTGGCTCGTCTAACTTGTATAGTTTTCGTGACGGGAGGCAGGTGGCCGTATAGTTGGTGCCTTGTGGGGTGTTGCCGCCAGGACTTGTTCAGTATTGCTCGCATCCCCGCCTGGCATATGTTATGTAATAGATGTTAAATATGTAGTAAGATCTAAGATAGGGCAGTGTCTCCATGGGCTGAACTACAATATGAGTCTATACATTATATACCCCAAGGAATAAAACCCTTATTCACTAAACACATTTTTCAGAGTCTCCTTGCAGTATGTAATGAGAGAGAATGAGTGAGTAAAAGAAAGAAAGAGAGAGAGAGAGAGAGAGAGAAAGAGAGAGAGAGAGAGAGAGAGAGAGAGAGAGAGAGAGAGAGAAGGCCAAAAGTTACTGAAATATACTTATTAGTGGTAAAGTAAGTGTTCTGGTATGATTGGCGAAGGACAAATCGTATGATAGGTACAGTTATCTGTTCGATGTTGCAGTGAAAGTTTGTTATTCGGAACGTTTCTAACGTCTAAAATGAGCTGTCAAAAAAAACTAATTAAATTTAAAATATTTCTATTCATTGATTGATTTAAACTACCTGTACCTTTAAAGCCGAGCAGATGACACTGAATATAGGGTAAAAATTAGCTGCTATCCACACGTATTAGTTCACGATAATTTTTGATGGTATATCTACGTTAGAATTCAAGATAATACAAGTTCATTGTCTCCAGAATACACTGTAGAAAACTGAGGACTGATTCAGCATATCAAGGGCTTTCGTATCTGTAGTAAACTTTTGGACATCACTTTTATTTAACAGACAGCACTTTTTTTTCTATCTTTTCTCTCTTTTTATTAATCCTTTCTAGAGTCAATTTATTCGTTACTTTTTTGTTGTTTTATTCTTTCCGCGTAAGCTTTGGAATTCCAAGCAATTTTTTTTTCTGTCAATCGATATATTCATCAAATATCGATGACACTGTCGTCAATCAAATCTTACTTACTTACAGCGAAGATTAGACATTATTTTGGCTCTACACCGCTTAAGATTTTCTCAAATCACTTAATCACTTCTATCTTTCTTACTATTATCATGCATATCCAAAAATATGTGTATATGAGTATTCTATTTACGAGCATTGTTATGAATTCTTTTTTGACAATCATAGGCTTGTCTCAGTCGACTGGAGCTGTAGAATACACCGACTGCATCTCTGCAGAGGGGTAAAACTACTCGATGAGCGTCTTGTATAAGACACAAAACTAACTTATTTTGTGACTCCAGTTATGCTGGGGCTCTGGTGAAAGCAGAATACACCTTTATTGCCATCGGTTCCGCATCTACTCAGTACTGGAGTTGAAGCACCAGATAGGGTCTGATCTACGGATAAAATAGAACTATTTGACATTTAGACTGTGTACGTGCACATTTAAACTGAGTGCAAACAAATGACTTTTGCTAAACTGAATTACTTGAAATAATTTTTTTTTATCATTTAACAGTGTGTAAACAAATGACTGATATTCAATAGAATCTTTAGAGATACATAGCAATACTAGGCACCATTTAACATTGTTGGCTCATGCTAAACTGAATTGTTAGAGATAGAAGTGTTTTATTATTTAACTGTGTCTATAAAAATGACTGTTTAATTGAATTGTTAGTGTTAAGTAGTAATACTTGAAAACAATAAACTATGTGCAAACAAATGATTATTAGTAATTTAAATTATTCCTATTAGAAATAAGTTAAACAATTTAACTATGTTCAAATAAATGAGTGCAAGATCGGGTCAAAAGGTTATGCTTTAAATATGTTTAGAAACCATATTTTAAAATACATGTTTTAAAAGGTTTACAACAGGTTATATGCCATTAAACCAAAACTAAACAAAGGCTATACCAATTAAGGTTGCAAATTATTACACTCTATAATACCAGACACTGGCACAATGGTTAGAATTTTCGCCAATTGCCCGGGAGACCTGGGCCGAGTTATACCAAAGACTAAAAAATGGTACGTGATGCCTTCTTGCTTAACACTCAACATTATAAAGGTATGGATCAAGAGTAAAGTGGAGCAATCCAGCGAAAGGAGTAGCGCCCTCCCCTACACATTGGTGTTGTAGCTATCGAAAAGGGAACCTTTGGATCACCCTCGACTATGGTCGCTAACTTTAATTACTTACTAGAAGTTCTAATATGACAGTATGTTGAAAAATTCTCCACCTATACCTATGATTCGCATATGTATTGTTTTGTTATGGTACACAGATATAATGCGACTAACTGTGAATGCTATTACTTAAATGGTCATCTATCAAAGTATTGAACAGGCTCATCACTGTAAAATTTGGGTGGTCAAGAGGGAGCGCCTATTTTTTGGGTGACTTGACCGTAAGTTTTCAACTAAAGTTTGCTTAGCTGTGAAACAATGCTGGTATATGAGAGGACAAACATTAACTCTCAAGTAATGGTTTGTTAGTCTTCACTGCTAAGAATTGCATCACTTGAGGTGCCCTAATATGAGTGTATTTTGACATGTTCTCAGCTCAACCTTTAATATAATTTCCCTAAGCCAGGATATATGATTACGATATGTCAGATAGTCATCCCACAGTTCAACGCATTTTACCGGTAGTTTCTTTGGGAATTTCTTTGTTTAACATCGTATTGTTAAAGCCGATAACTTGTTATCTCTCCTTTGTATACATATGAGATGTGATACAAATATCGAGACTGAATCTTTATTTTTCGTTTTAATTCTAAAGAAAATCAGACGAAGATCTGTGCTACTCCTATAGTAACGTTCGTATGTTGATACGTCCAGACTGCTATCTAGAAATACAAATATCTATATAAATGTCTCCGTCCTCAATGTTATCTTATAGGCGGTCATGGTGTACTTGAGGTAATTGCTAATTGATAGCTCCTCGCCTCCCAAATGAATCCACTAGAGCTCATACTATCCAACATTACCGAAATGGGAAAGAGCATAAGTGTGAGATTTTAGAAAGTGGAAAGATATTCAACGAAATTTGACTGTACATTTCATAGCATATCAAAAGAAAAGTTATGATATGGCTTCGACCAAGAAAAATCTCTCAGGAATGTATCTGTATTTACCAAAGTCGCATTCTACCTGGAGAAAGTGACATAAGGTTAATCCGTAAAGAGTGTGCTCGTAATTTGAATTCCACTTTTATTTCTGCTTTCGAAAGCTTAAAAACCCAGTCTGCATCATGGCTGTTGGGAGAACCGCTGGATCCAACCCTTTCCTAGAGTATTATTTAGTAGAAAAATCAAACAAACTAGCTTAGTCAAGGAATTAATGTCAGTTCTCTGATTTCATTTCCTAACAAATGTTAAAAGGTAAGCGGGGTGTCCGCGTGCTGTAATGGCTAAAGCGATGGCCTGCGTAATCATTGTAAGTGAGATCGAAATCCACTCAAACTAGTACGTTCACTTTCGGACAAATACCCTTGGGAAAGTTACAAACCCTCTTATCCTCCCACCTATGTTAAGTAATACTACTAATATCGTTCTACAAGGGTATATTTGACATTAAATAACATACGAACGTTGATATGCCATCTAACAAAGAGAGAAAGAAAGAAAAAATGGTAAAGGTACTATTTATAGAAAATAATCCAGACACCTGCTTACCATATCATCTGACGATCATAGCCGTCAAATTCAAAATCATGCATTCTTACGCTGCTTTCAATTTGTTAAAAACATTATAATGTTTAAAGCGATGGGTTGCGGAATCGTAGTAAGCGAGTTCGAATTCCAGTGGCGCTATTATGTTCACTTTGGGACAAATACCCTTGGGAAAGGTATGAATTCAAGCTACATGTTAAATAGTACCACTACTGTGCTTCTACAAGGATTGCTTTGGCATTAGATAACCTGCAAATGTTGATATGCCATTGAAAAAAGAAACTGAGGCTATAATATTTAATATTACACTGCATTTTAGGAAATTTGCACTTTAATAATTTTAAAATCTAGAGTCTCTTTTTTTTAGTAGAAATAATGTTCGTCAATCGCTTGGGAGATAAGGATTCAATCCCTGATCGAGTATAACCAGAGACTTAAAAAATGCTAATTACACCTCCTTGCTTAGCACTCAACATTATAAGGTACGTATCAAAGGCAAAGAGGAACAATCCAAGGAAAGGAGTAGCGCCCCCTATATATCGGTGTAGTAGCTTATGAAAAGTGAGCCTTCGGGTCGACCACGACGACGGTCACCAAATTTATTTATATATACAAGAGTCATAAATAGAAAGATATTTTTTAAACAAAATATCTTTTCGAAATTTATTTCCACACATTTTAATCTTGCATTGTTTCGAATAAGTTTACATCTAAAATCATTTCATTCTCATAAAGAGGCAATTCAAAATGGCAGAGATTCTAACAGAGTGCCCCTGGCTCAAATACAAGGCTCATGTGCAAACCACTTGAAATTTACAAATGAATGACTACTAAAGCAGAGTATATTTTAGTTTTGAAATATTTACTAAAGGACTAAATAGGAGTAGCTAGGACGAGCTTGAGAAATAAGACAGCTCATGTTGTCGAATTACACCGACTCTCAGGCAAGGATATGGTTCAGGGCTTAAAGGTCAGGAAGTCAGGTTATGCTGTCAATTTTCTGGAACATAAAGTGACCCATCACTACTTTAAAAAATGTATCTGTAAGCAGTTATTTCTATTGTCAAGTCTTTGAACAAAATTCACCTTCTTAATAGAATGAAACACACACACACACACACACACACACACACACACACACACACACATATATATATATATATATATATATATATATATTGGTTCGATTAAAAAAATGGAATCCTTGTTATTTTGAATTTTTATGTTTAATTTTTTTTTGTTCTTTTATCTTTCAAGAGTCCTTATGTTTTCTTTGATGTTACAATCTTGAAATTTGTTAATGATTTCTGCAAAGTAGCCATTTCTGTTATACTGAGTACTATTGTGCTTTATCAGAACCATTATCAAGCCAATGTGTATATTAATTTCTAAATTAAATCTGTTGGTATTTAAACTATATTATTATTTTATTTTTGGTTTTGTCACTAAAGTTCGACTTCTTTCATCACAAGATAAGGCTAAACGGTAGAGTCAGTTCATTTTTAAATATTTCTATTACGTGTGGTAGAATAGTGTCTTTTGTAATATGGATTGTTCTACCTAATTTAAACATTTTAAAATACTATCGCTAATTTCGGAGTTAATTTTTTAAATCTTTTGTTTTGTTTAGGTTTTTATGCCATATCAATATTTGTTGTTAATTTAATGCCAAATCTGTTTTTATACAAATAAACAGTTCTATTTAAAACAATTCAGTTTAGCATAAGTAAACGGTTTGTCAAAAACATATCTATTTCAAGCTATTCAGTTTAATATGAGCATACTTTTATCAGACCAGTTCTATTTCGAAAAATGCAATTTAGCGTAAGGAAAATTCCAATGTCAAAAGCAGTTCCATTTTAAACCATTCAGTTTATCATAAAAAAACGTTCAATTTCAAGCAATTTCGTTTAGTGTGAGTGCCCAGTTTAGTTTTAGTTGACCCATAGATAGAACCCTATCAGGTGCTACTACTCTGGGCTTGAGTCGACATGAGAGCGAGGGCAATAAAAAGGTACTCCGCATCGCCCAAAGCTCCAGCATCACTGGAAACTCACCAACAGATTGTTTAGTGTTATATCCAGGACACTCGTTGTGAATGTCTTACCCGTCTGCAGAAATGCAGTCGGTGTATTCTACTGCTCCAGCCAACTGGGCAAAATTCTATTCACAGTGTGTTGTCTAAATTTTATAAACAAAGCACCTAGGATTTTGAATTCTTTGATATAATTGTCTGTATGTGGTATTTTTGTAATATTAACTAAAATATTTCTATATGTTGCATTAAGACAATTATGTTTTTTTCAAATGTGGACATATGGAGCTGAAAGATGAGCCGACTTGATAATATATATATATATATATATATATATATATATATATATATATATATATATATATCATCAAGTAGGCTCATCTTTCAGATTCTGCGTTAAATGGGGAGGAAGCTCTTTACCCCTCGTCTACCCCCTCCCACCCTTCCTTCCTGTGTCTATTCTGAATTATTTATCCATTAGATCTAAAGAAGTCCTGTTATTTTTGGTGTTATTGATTAATATCAATACCCGTAACAGGATGGAAAAAAATTATAATCCTAATGTGACCGGTTTTTGCTTTTCTTAAAGAAAGTTATCGCTCTGTGATGTCAGTTACATTGAGCTCTTTACCAGGAAAACTTAATGTACATAGTTGAATGATTTTCTGTCTTGACGAAATAATTCCCGACTCCGGTTTAACTGAACCGAATGTGTGTGTGCGCACGCGCGTGTGTGTGAGTGTGTGTGTGTGTGTGTGTGTAGTTGGGCTGCAGTCTTTCATTTAAGCATGTTTGATTAAATAATAATGCAGATTTTGTCTATATAATTTTTATTAAATTACTTTCCTGATAAGTGTATTGGTTTCAGGTTGGAATTGGTGGTTGAATTTAACATTTTTTTTTTATATTCAATATTTCTTGATAATATTCTATTTCCGATGATAGCGTTCTGTATTTTCAATTCATCATCATCTCAGTTTATCCAACTCTGCATTTACGGAATTTTTTTATGATATAAAAAACCTAAAAAAAAAACCTTAAAAACTCTTTAGAAAAAATTCTTTATACATGCAAACAACCCCTGATGATGGCCTATGAAAGGTCCGAAAGCGCTCTGGACGATTAGATAAATTCAACCACTAAATCCAACCTAAACCCAAATCACTTATTGAGAAACTTGAAAGGATCCTAAAAAATTATATAGACAAAATGTGTTTTTATTATTATTTAATCTAACATGCTTATATATATATATATATACATATATATATATATATATATATATATATATATATATATATATATATATATATATATATATATATATATATATGAGGGATCTTCCAAAGTAAAGTCCCCACCCCTATATATTTCAATTTATATCTATTCTCGTGATTCCTAAACTCCTTTAATCATTCTGACCACACCGATCGATGGACAGCATTCAACGCAGACAAAGAGTACATTGTTAGCAGAATGGATTTCGCCATTGTTCTCAGCAGACAATCAATGCTTGAATTTTCCAATACATCTGCAAGTGACATCTCGAAATTTTCAAGTGCCCTCTACCGGCATCAATTTCGAAGACTGACCAATGAATGGTCAGTGAATTACAGAGACGGTACACGTGATTTGCTCTAATTTTGCTGATGTTCTGTGTCGAGATGGGGTTGGACGATGGAAGTGGAGAAAGGAAGGTCATTTTACGGACTGATTCAGTTACAGCTGCTTTCAATAAATTCAATGCGGCTGCCTGTCACTGAGGCAATTGTTTGTTTGTATCGTTTTTATTCATAGATTGAATGATGCATCATAGTTTCTAATTTATAAATCTATGCTAGTTTGATAACAGAAAAAAATATCAATTGATATATCTTGATATATATACCTATAATTTGTTGAATACTTTACTCATTAACGGAACAGACCCCCCTATCTGTCTCTCGTTCTCTCTCTCTCGGTCTTTTTATCTCCCTCTTTAACTCTATCTCCCTCTCTCTCCATCTCTCTCTATCTATCTATCTCTCTCTCTCCATATATATATATATATATATATATATATATATATATGTATGTATATATATAGAGAGAGAGATTAGGTGTGGTAAGTAAATAGTTGTTTAAATTACGCGTAAAAGAAAATAATATTGATATCTCACTTTCTCAGATAATTTTATAAAAATTTTATGAGAATATCTCCGAATATTATAGATTAACTTCATTCAATGAAGTTGCTATGAGATTTAAACACGGGCCCAGTCGACTTCGGAATATTCTCCAAATATTTCAGACGATCTCCTTGTTTAAATAAGTAAATACTACAATTATCTTTGCCTTCAGTAAATCTTTGTTATTGTAGGGTGTTTTGTTGGTCTCTCCCTCAAACACACCTCGCATATAATAATAATAAAAAATTGCAATCTAGGGACGTTAGCGGTCATATGTTACGATTGATAGTATCGCAGAAATTTTCTGACAGCCAAGACTACGCTCTCCTGCTTTCCTGGTATGAAGACATATTGTCTTTCAACAGGCACCCTCTTGATCCAGGCCTGGACTAATTCCTTCAGCCACATGATATAGTCCTCCATCTGAGACCATGTGGGAAGATGAATAGAGGCAAAATGTCATTTTCGCTAGTTACGCCACCAATTACCATTACGCAGACGGGATGTTTGGTTTTCATCAATGTTGGTTAATCTTATGGACGGAAACAAACCAACGTGTATCTTATGTGTTCATCACCTAATCGTTGCTGAATTTTTTCTCATCCGAGAGGATTTTCATCAGAAAAAGATAATAGAGATTTTCTCTAAAGGTGTGCAGCGTGGTCTTTAATTCTGTCCTAAACAGCCTGTGATAAAAATGGGCTCTTACACATCTTCTATGAGAAATAGTGAATGTCTTCATTGCACTACCATCCTGATAAGTTACTCAGATATTCCCGTGTATCTGGATTTAGAACTGACTGACTTGCAGAGATCGTTGTTAATCATGAACTAACCAAGAGATCAGAGTGAGACTTCCCAGCTGCTGCACGTTCGAAATCAGCATTAGACTTATTTAATACTTTTTTTTTATGGTATTGTTCTGTTCTCAGATTGACAGCCAAACAGTCCGAATCTTCCTATTAGCATTTCCGGATGAACGCACACGCAGTACAGCGGATTAGACACAACCAGAAGAATTGATTGCATATCACAACAAAAACCCATCAAACCCTTGGGTATACATGAGTTTGTATATATATATATATATATATATATATATATATATATATATATATATAACGGCTGGAGAAGAAACTAGACGGCAATTACACAAGAATGTTGAGAGCAATATTGAACAGGTCCTGGCGACAACACCCCACAAGACACCAACTATACGGTCATCTGCCTCCCATCACGAAAACTATACAAGTTAGACGAACCAGACACGCAAGATACTGCTGGAGAAGCAAGGACGAGCTCATAAGTGATGTACTCCTATGGACCCCCTCATATGGCCAAGCAAAAGCAGGACGACCAGCTCGAACTTACATACAGCAGCTATGTGAGGACACAGGATCTAACCCTGAAGACCTGCCAGAGGCGATGAATAATAGGGAGAAGTGGTGAGAGAGGGTCAGGGATATCCGTGATGGAGTCCCTGTGGCGCAGTAACTAACGTGAATGCATGCAGTATGTTAGTAAATGTATTCTATTTCTTTTTGTTCAATTACTTTCAATATTGGATCAATCCTCTTAGAAAAATGTATTCACTCCTTTCTAGCCTGCTATGGTAAGATAGTATCACTACTTCTGCAAGAATTGCTTTGACATTAAATATCCAACGAAAGTCGATATGTCATAAAACATGTAGACCAAATATACCTAAATCTCTAAATCTCTCTCTCTCTCTCTCTCTCTCTCTCTCTCTCTCTCTCTCTCTCTCTCTCTCTCTCTCTTATGTAAATATATAAAACTCTAATGCAAAGAAAATATAAATATTGATGAATATCATATCATGAGATAATCGCTCCAAATGGGTCCAAAGGAAAAGGAACCATCCAAACAGATTGTATCAAAAGAAAAAAACAAAAGGCCTATATTGATCACTATTAAATGACCCATAGAGGCTGATATACCGTTAAATAAAACTAAAATCTAAAATCTATATTAATCATTTATCCTATTTACTCAATCCCTCAACTCGGGCAAGATATGACACAAGGACAATTTTTTTAAGGTTTCGGTTTTTAAACCTTCCTCTGGGGTGTATGAATTGTTCAATAAAAGAAAACGACGTGAAACTTAAAACTATTCTATTTACGTTAGAGACGTTCTGTTTCAAATTTGTGCTGTAATTAGTGTTTGATTTTTTTTTTTTTTTAAGACTAACTTGATTTCTTAAAAAAATGTCTCAACATATTTCTCTGTCTAAAAAATCTATGTTCATCACGTTAGATCCTTTTTTTCTATATCTAGCTATTTTAAACATCTCTCAGCTGATAAATTATTCTCTATGAATGTATGTCTACTTCTTTGTCTTTTTTCAATCTCGGCTCTCTCTCTCTCTCTCTATATATATATATATATATATGTATATATATACGCCTTTTCCAGTTCAAAATGGGAGTAGTTCAGTTCAAAATGGGAATAGTTCATTTCAAAATGGAAATAGTTCAGCTCAAAATAAGAAATTTGAAAAAACAAAAAACAATTAAATTTATAAATATATTTGGTGCTACAAGGTATTGATTTGTTAAATTTTTTTAGCCTAATAGTTAGGTCAACTGAAAACCGCGATAACAGGAGAAGTGCGAAAGCACGTATCTTGGAGGTATATGAGATGGATGGAAATTGGAAACCCCAAGTGGAAAATCTTTCTATCCCGAAAACCACCCTCTATCGCTGGATTAGTAAGGGAAATCAACCTGATACAAGAAGAGGGCCTAGAAATAGTAAGGTCAAACAGGTGCATTTGGATTTTAATCAGGCACTAGTGGATGAAAATCCTCGGATTACATTAAAGGTGATCAGTAAAAGGATTGAAGCCCAGTTTGGGTTTAAATTGTCCAAATCTACTGTAGCGAAGCATCTAGATATGATGCCTTATACGCTTAAAGCTGTAAGATTTGTGCCCGAGAGGGCAAATTCAATTGAGAATAAAAATAAACGTAGTTTATTTTGTTCAAAATCATTGAATTACAAATCAACTGGAAAACCCATTTTATTTATGGATGAAACGAACTTTAATCTTCATATTTCCAGGAGAGATGGACGTTCTCTAAAGGATAGGCGATGTAACGTAGTTTCAGCCGGTACTCAGGGTGCCAATATTCACGTTATAAATATATTGGTCCCCATGGCTTCGTGTACCATGAACATCAAAGAGGATCTTTTCGAAAGGAAAGCGCACAGTCTTGGATGCGAGAATGTTTGGCAAAGAGACAATATGGGGGTCCAGTTGTGATGGTTGTTGACAATGCCCCATGTCACTTAAACATTGAAGAAGTTTTTAGTGAAGAAGAATTTCTAGGATGTGAAGTGCTTAGGTTGGGACCATACAGTCCAATGTTTAATCCGATTGAACAAGTATGGTCTTTAATCAAAGCTTACGTCAAGCAGGAATTGGCTGCTAAAATTGTGAGTATTCTTGCAATGGAGAGACGAGTTGGCTTGTCAATTACTGAACAAAATGCAAGAACTTTGACTTCATTAATTGAGGAAGAATTGAGATGGGTTACACCAGAAGTATGCTCTCGTTTCATAGCTGGAATTCAATCTAAAATTCCTGCAGCTGTAGCATTAGAAGATGTTGTGTCCTAATAAATGAGTTGAAGGATTTTTTTATATATTATAAAATGTTCACAATTTTATTGCTAAAATAATTTATAAAATATTTTTTATATTTATACTTATAATAATTTTTCCATTTTGACCTAAACTATTCCCATTTTGAACTGAACTACTCCCACTTTGAACTGAACTACTCCCATTTTGAACTGGAAAAGGGATAGATAGATAGATAGATAGATGGACAATGAAGCCAAAGCATGAAAGATTTTGTAACTTTTCAGAACCTATCTAACCAAATAAGGGAACAAATTGAAAACCCTAGGTCTCTGATGGTGTTGTGCTTTTATATGATACTAGATTCAATACTGCCCTGACATTTTTTTGATAATGTATTTTAACTAACAATTTACATTGAATTGAAATTAGATTTGTCATTATTTAAAAGATTATGCCTGACAAAACGATTATTTAATTTTGTTTTTTTTTAAATCCCTAATTAGTTCATGAATTTGTTTTTAAGATAAAGAGAAGTTCCAAACACATATTTTTATTACGATCTAAACGTGGAATGCCACAAACACCAACCCTTCACCCGGTGTGGGTAATATTATATAAACAATTTAATACCTAATTGTGTTTGCAATCGAAGAATGCAACATCTATGACCAGTGGTATATATATATATACACACACACATATATATATATATATATATATATACGATGATCAATTAATAGGTTTCCAGAATTTTTTTCGTACGGGCATTTTATTGATAAAATACTCATGAAAATCTAGTCCCATTCGAAGCAATCTCCTCCGGCAGTAATGCACTTGTTGTACCGTTCCAACAACTTCTCGAAGGCCCCATGGAAGTCACAGGGAGAAAGGTCTCGTCTTTAGGGAGGCTAAGGAACTGTCTTCATGACATACTTGATCAAATAGTCTGTGACAAGGATGGGGTTGTGGACTGGTTCATTATCCTGCTGGAAATGCCACTAACCCGATTTGAAAAGTGCTGGCCTCTTCCGACGGAATTTCTTCCTGATCTCCCTTAAAACCTCAACAAAGTAACCCTAAACCTAACCCTTTGGCCAATCAAGTCTTTTACTGGCTTCCTTACTCCTCCCACAACACTGATCATTTTCACAGATTCCCCACCTTCCTTGAATCTCTTATGCCACTCAAAAACTGATGTTCAATTCATGCAATATGGTCGAAAAGCAGTCTGAAGCATTCCATATGTTACTCTGGCATATTTTCCACCTTAAAACAGATTTATATTTCATATCGTTATTCTAAAGTGTCCTCGCTTCCAGAGTGCATTTTTGAAATTCAGTAGCTGTGACAATCAGGCTTTAGTAGGGTGTATTCCAATTGCTACTGTAGCTGTTCATTTGAACCTGGAATCAGTCATTGGTCAATCATCTCATAACATGTATTGCAATAACATACTCAATTCTCAAGAGTCTCTACTAATTTTAAATGCCTGTAGAAAAAAAAAGTCTGGAAACATAACGAAGACACTACGTATATATATTGAGATAGGTAGTCCACGAACCTACGTATTTTAAAATATATTTTTAATTCTTTTTGGGAGATAGAACGAGTATATATATATATATATATATATATATATATATATATACATATATATATATATATATGGGATGTTTTCGTTGTGTAATGGTTAAAGTGCTGGACTACGGAATCGTCGTACGCGAATCTGAACCGTAGTGGCGTTATTACGTTCATATGAGGACAAATCCCCTTAGTATGAGCCCCCTTATCCAACCATTTATGGGTTAAATAGTACTCCAACTATACTTGTAAAAGGATGGATTTAGCATTAAATTACCTGGGAAGGTTGATATGCCATTAAATAACAAACAAATATATATATATACATATATATATATATATATATATATATATAAAGAACGCTTGTTCCTGACAAATAAGAGCTAAAGAATTTATTTAAATATGACGACTGTTTTCCTAGGTACGTATATAATTTGTTTACATTGGTGAAAGCTAATGTATAATTAGCCACACATTTCGGATTAACGGAAAACACAAGGTTTTCTTTCTCCTACTAAGACTCCGTTAACAAAGCTAAAAATTCTAGCATACAATACTATTTACCAGTACCTGATTGGAAAAAAGTTGTATATGATTTTTCAAAAGCAAATATGAATCCCAAAAACTATTCCGCGATTTGAACTTGGCTAGGGAAATTCATTTACATACAACAATAACCGTTGCGCCGCACCTTTTTCTTCTCTCTCTCTCTCTCTCTCTCTCTTTCTCTCTCTCTCTCTCTCTCTCTTGTGTACATGCACACACGCACAAATGCATAAATACGCGAACACACATATTAAAGTTGCTCATCAGATATCACTCATCTAGATTTCTCGTAGTCAAAACAATCCATGAAGCATCCTGATTTAGTTTGGTTTGCGTTATTCATTAATAGCATATATCCGTTCGTGCTTTATTTAATGCTAAAACCATCCTTGAAGAACAGCAGAGATACTAGTTTACCCATAGCTGAGGGGATAAAGGGATTGATGAAGGGACTCATAGCAAAATTATAAAAATTAGATTAAGATCTAAGCATCATATTGCCCAGTCAGCTAGAGCTGTAGAATACACTGGCTGTACCTCGGCAGAGGGCTAAGACCCACCCCCAACGAGTGTCCTGGATATAACACTAAACAATCTGATGGTGAGGTTCCAGCAATGCTGGAACTTTGGGGAATGCGGAGTACCCCTTCATTGCCATCGATCTCTGGTCCACTCTGGCCCGGTGTGGTAGCACCTGATAAGGGTCCTATCTATGGGTTAAATAGAACTAACAGCATGCTTATACTAAACTGAATTGTTTGAGTAAACTGAATAGCTTGAAATAGAAATGTATTTGACAATTAAACCATACTTAAATTAAAACTGTGTTCTTATGCATAACTGAATTATTTGAAATAGAACTGTTTTTCGAGGTTAAAACTCTGTTTATTCTTAACTGAATTGTTACATATAACTTCTTGAATAGTTTGAAATAGATTTTTTTTCATAATAGAACAGATTATTTACATTAAAATGGATCTGGCGTTAAATAACCTACAAAGTTTGATATACGATAAAACCCAACCAACCAACCAACCAAACTAAACATCATAATTATATGCTTGATATATAATATGCTTGAGTGTAATCTATCTTCAAGTGAATAAGAATATCGCTGAATTTAAAAATGATCATCATATATTTCTATGGTTATTGTTTTGTATCTTTCTTATTATTTCTGACAATTCTCTGTAAATTTTGTATAAAATTTAAAACGGTAACATGTAATATGTATTTACTTGGACAGCTTTGCTATTTGACAAATCCGGATTCAAGAATTGCCGTTGTTTGTCAAGAATCCACACATTCCAAAACGGAATTGCTAACGAGGATCAAACCCCCAATTGGAAGAAGAAAGAATTGAACAGCTAAGGTTATCTACCCATTGCAGACATTTTTTTTTCTCCAATGAATTTTCATTGTCTTCTTTTGAAATATTGAACCAGGATTTAGGCGATGGAAGATAAAAATCGAAACAAGATTAGAATATCTTCCATATTGGATTTTGGGCTAAGTTCGTTTAGCGGAGAATAGGATTGTTTTAGAAAAAAATAAATTGTGATAAAAGGGATATATCGACGTAAAAAATGGAACAAAAAGATTCCGGGATATTCAGAAGTATGAATAAATTTGATATGAAGACAGCCCGATATGAATGAATAGAAAATGCTAATAAGAAAGAAAGAAAGAAAGAAAGAAAGAATAAAGACAGAACGGAAGAAATAAGAAAGAAAGAAATAAATAACTTAGCCAAATAGAAAAGAATGAACGAACGAATTGGACATAAAAATTCAAAATAAGAAAAATAAGAACGAAGACAGAAAGAAAAACAAAAGAAAGCAAAAGAAAAAAGAAAGAGTAACAAGAAATAGAGAATAAACAAAAAATACATACAGATTAATAAAAAGAAAAAAAGACCCTGCGAGTAATTTCACGAAAGAAAGAAAGAAAGAAAGAAAGAAAGAAAGAAAGAAAGAAAGAAAGAAAGAAAGAACTAGGCTAATCGGGAAAAGTGAACGAAATAAACGCAAGTAATTTCTCAAAAGAAAAAAAAAAAAGAAAGGAAAGAAAAGAAAAAAAAACAGGAAAAAGAAAAAAAGGCATATTAGCCAAAATGGGAGTAAAAAGAAAAAAAAGAAGCAAAAAAAAAAACGCCTGAATAAATACATCAATAATTAGAGAATGAAAGAACGTGTGAGTATTAACAAGAAAGAAAGAAATAAAGAACGAAAGAAAGAAAGAAAGAAAGAAAGAAAGAAAGAAAGAAAAAAAAAAGAAAGAAAGAGAGTTAAATAACTATTTCTGAAAAAGCAAGATGAAAGACATTAACAGAAATTGAAGAATTGAGTGATTGATTTTAATGGCATGTCAACCCTTCTAGGGTTATTTTGTGTTAAAAGTTTAAGGAGTCACAAACACTGTACGTTCCTATTTACATTTTCTTCCTAGTTACTTCTTAAGAGGTTTTCTCTTTGCACACGGTCCTATCAAATGTGAATGTTTTTTAAACAGATCAATTTGATCGATAGATGTGAAATACAGATGTTGAGCATTCGGCCTAAAGTGAACCAGAGAAAAATAGCAATGAATGCGAACACCAGGCTCCACAAATCTCCAAAACTGAAGGCTCAACGAAAATGGTTGTGTTATACGAAGGTCACCCTTTTTCTGGGGCCCAGACCCCTTGCATGGTGAAAAAGTCTGTGTATTCAAAGTTACGACAAGGCATATGAAAAGTCAAAAAATAAGAAGATAACTTTGTCTGTTGAATGCCACAGAAAAGACAAAAATATCAACAAAAACTATGAATCAACATGAAGTAAAAAGTTCTAAAGCGGTCCGAACTAAAAGGGAAAAAACATTTAATTAGAAAAAAAAGATAAATTTTCGAGAGGAATATATCAAATCTGAGTTTTGAATAAAATATGAAAAGAATGGGACAGTTTTAAATTAAAAAGACAACAAAATTGCATATCAGTTTGCAACAAATTGAATGCCCGTTTTTCTGTATGAATCTATAAGACACTTATTAAATAATTTGATCTTATTTTCCAAACTCTTGGGAAAGTGATGAACCGGTTTTTTTCCTCCTGCTATGGGTTAAAATAAACCACCATATATGGTATTGGCATGAAATAATCAGCAAAAGTTTATATGCCATTAAACGTAGAGAATAAATTAAACCAGTGTTTTCGTTCAGGGATAATACGCTGAATTATTTTAGATTTTTACTTTTAGATTATAAGACCATTCTTTATTATGTTCCTCGATGTTCACTCGTATGTTCGTACCTACGAAAGAACACAATATGTTTTACTCTAAGAGTTTCTACTGAAATGGTATCATTTGCCATAATAATAAGGCCCGTCTTCACGTAGCTCAATGGACTAATATCACAGCCGAGCTCTCTGGGAAAAATACCCCTCAAAATCTCCTTATCTACTTCTTTCTGATGATTACTTTGTTTAGGGTATTTCACTGATATTTGGATGGTCTTACACTGAGTTTCAGAGAAGAAGCTAAACACGAGTGGATCTCATTGTCGGTATTAAGAATTAACTAATTTTACAAGTGTGGCATCAATAAGCCTGCTGTCAGACGGAATGGCGTTCTGATAACCAATGGGAGTTTTATTTTTGTTTTAATAATTCTACAGACATAGCTACTTTTTATCTGTAATATATACTTTAATATCGTACAAACATTCGTTCCTACAGAATAGTTCAAGCTCCAGCAGATGAGCTCCCGAAATTAACACGTGTAAGGGAGTAGGATTCTCTTTTGAAAGCAGCAGCCATACAATTTCCTTTGCTAACGCGGCAAAGGAATCTTTGAGATGAATTTTTTACTGGGCACCATATTTCATTATGTAGTAGCATCTCATTTCTAGTTTGTCATCAGGTCGTCAGTATAAATGTACAAGGAACACAATTTGCTAACGTCTAGGCATAAAAGAAACACAGAACAGTTGATGTGCCGTTTGAATCAATCAATCAATTTTCATTGTTTTGGTTACTATTTCTTTCTTTTAAACGAAAAAAAAAAAACTTTTGCTGTTTGTCTCTTCTAAATTAATACGAAAGCGCTCATTTCTTTTTTTTTCTTTCTTTCTAATACTGACTCGTTTTTTTTCTTTTTCTTTTTCTTTATTATTCTTTATTCATTCTTTCTTCCTGTCTTTCTTTCTTTGCAAGTAATACTCACACTTTCTTTCTTTTTTCTATCTGTCTTTCTGTCTTCGGCGCTAATTTTCACACTTTATTTATTTATTTATTTATTTATTTATTTATTTTTATTCTATTGTAATACTCTTTCTTTCTTTCTTTCTTGCTTTCTTTCTTTCTTTGTGCTGATACTAGCCTTTTGTTTGTTTGTTTATTTGTTTGTTAGTTGTTAATACTGACTCGTTGATCGTTTCCCTCATTATTTTCACTTTTTAATATTTCCCTCTTTCTTTCTTACGTGTTTATACTCACCCGTTTTTCGTTTTTCACTCTGACTCACCTGGCACCTTGCCGGACAGGTGAGTGAATAAAGTTGGCTTTGTTCCACGGGAACTTCTCTTTAGGCAAAACCTGCTAAGTAGAGATGAGTTTATTGCTAGAGAATTTAGGCAGCAAAAAAGAGGAATGTTCACGGGATGATTTTTTTTCCGATAACCACACATCTTGACTCGTACGTGGTTCCATAAAAATAACAAAAAAAAAAAAAACGAAACATTTCATTTAAAATTCTAAATATTTACGAAATCAGTTAAATACCTTCAGCCGTTCTTTCTTTCTTTGTTCACCTTTTTAAACGTGACCGAAGGCAGCTAAAAAGTTTTACGAAATCCCAAATGTACCAAAAGCAATGTCTTGGCAAGTGGTGTATGTTCAGCAATGAAATATCAATTAAAAGCAAGAATCTGAACTGTACCTTTCTGATAAATAGATATCAGTTACAAAACATTACAAATATTAAAATTAATCCCAACAATATTTCAACTTTTTGAAAAAAATAATTGAAATATGAGCAAAGGTAAAAAATCATTTTCTAATGTAAAAATTCGTTATACAAAGTCTAGTTAAAACCCTAGGTATATAAATACCCTAAATTCAGTCAGCCTCGTTCATCAAACCCATGGCCTAATGGATATATGCGTTCAGATTTTACAATTCTAAATTAAATTATCTGCAAGTTCAATCTAATTAATAAAATAAAATGCATTGTTCCAAACAGCAGTCGTGTCAATACTATATGGTTGCACCACATGGACGCTGACTAAACCTACGGATAAAAAGCTTGACGGCATTGCTGAAGAATCCTATGAACTTTATCAAACAAATCCTGTAGGAAGCATCCCACAAAACAGCAAATGTGTGGCCACCAATCACCCATCTCGAAAACCATTCAAATTAGACCAACAAAACATGCAGGATACTGCTGATGATGTAAGAAAGATCTCATAAACGATGTACTATTGTATATTCTTTCATATGGACGAGCAAGGGTTAGGCAACCAGCTAGAAACTATCTACAACAGTTCTGTACTGATTCAGGATGTAACCTGAAAGAACTGCCAAGAGCGATGGACACAAGATACGAGTGGCGAAAGAGGGTCAGGGAAATTAGTGCTAGCAGCACGTCATGATGATGATGATGATGACTTAACTTGGATTAATACTTGTATCAGGTCATAATTGACGAAATCAAAACAATCGAACACCGTGGTTTAAATAAAAGGTTCGGTTCGAAGTTCTGTGAAGGTTCCCGAATTCGACATGAATTCTCCCGAGTACAATAAGAAAACATGAAAAAAACCAAAGGATATATCGACTAAAACGTTGTGTACATAAAAATAAGCAGAATAGTTCGAATACTTTGAATGATACACAATATATTTCTTTGCGTTCGAAACCCGACAGATCTCTTTGGTAGACCCTGTGTCTTCGTGCATTTCTAAGATTGAGATTTTTATGATTTAATTATATTTTGTGTAATCTAGTAATATAGTTTGAATGTTCACGGCTCATACACTGATTTCTATTTCTCCCTCTCTCTTATCAAGCCTTTCTGGACGGCACCAAGCTACAATTTGTGTATCCGTTATAATTTAATTGTTATGAATTTTTCATATCAAAGTTAACTGATGATCTTTTAATAAAGTCTTAGTGACATCATGTCTTATCAAGTCTACAGGACTCTTCTAAGTATCCAGGCCGATCTCAACAATGCAGTTGACTCCACTCGTCCTCTTATTTCCAAGTCCTCCAGTCTCTTTAATAATCCTTTGGTGATAGTACGAAAAGCATCAATTACAAGTAGTATAAGTAGTTCCACGGTTTTTATTTCAATTTCCTAGCAAGGTATTTATCTTTCTTTTTACTTTCTTTTAATTTTATTCTGTGGTCCGCCGGGCAGCAAAGCCTACAATTTTGCAAGTTCATTTTTTTTATTACTATAAGATCTGGTCGTCTGGCCGAGATTAGGTGATGCGTTTGTATGTCAAAATCCCAAAGAAGTTTGTGTGTGTCAATCTCCAGTACAGATTATGGGTTGTGCATATACCATTTGTTCGTATAATTATTGTTCATTTCTCTTTTGAGAATTTTTTAGATCAGGGTAAGCTGAAGGGGTTTCACTGGAGTCTGAGTGACAACAAGTCACTTCAAGTCCCCCGGACTCTTCTCAGTATACTGGACGATCTCAACAATTCTGTAATTTAGATGGTTTCCACGCGTCCTCTTATTTACAAGTTCTCCATTTTCTGTACCAAACCGTTGGTAACTGTACAGAGCACTACTCACTCTCTCTTACCTCTCCGTAAACTGTATTTTACTATTGCCTATTTCATCTAATTTTATAAAGAATATTTTATCGAACTTTTTAAATAACATTTTTTCGCTCTCATTCTCTGTCACCTTTTCTCTCCTCTTTTATTTTCTTTCTTTCTTCTCCTGTCTTCCCTTATAACGTTTCTATTCACTTTATTTTTACTTGTTAATTTGTAAATTTACTTGTTTCGATTTTACTTTCATTCTTTTCTATTCTTTTTTTTTTAATATTGTCATCAATTAACCGGTCTTATTTCTCTCTTGATCTCTTTTATTGCCTACTCATTTTTCTGTCTTTGTTTTCTTTAATATGAATTTATTTGTTCTTTTTTTTTATTTTACATCTTTTCCGCCATCTTTATCGATTTCTTTATCTCTTACTTCTCATCTTTCTCTTAAATTCAATCTGTTTTTGTTTCTTTAGTGTTTACGTCATTGTACTTGAATAAATTCATTGGCTTTTGTTTCTTGGTAACTTTCAAGTGTTCTACAATTTGAGCCCTTTCGGCGATCCATAACTAAGGAAGAACGGCGTAAAAAAAATCTCGGTGAAAAGAATCCAATGTCCAAACCTCAGTGATTGCATTTTTTTCTACTTTTTTGAAACAGCTGTTCTCTCTTCTAACTAAAATCCAAATTATTTCTCTTCTTGATCAATGACACTCTTGTCATTTGAAAATGTTTTGGTCTGTTTTTAGAAAAATTATTTCACTTAGGAAATGATTCTTTGCGCTTGGCGTTTGTTCTTGAACAGTAAATACACAAAAATAAAGAACCAATTTGAAGAGATTTAGAGGTGGAAAAATGGTTATATGAAGAAATCCTAATTAGGGATGAAATGACATAATGTCTTATCAATTTATTTATTTAGATATTTTCTTACCCTTCCTAACCAACACACATGTATACGAAAACGCCTCCGAACATAAAACCATCTCTCTCTTTCTCTCTCTCTCTCTATATATATATATATATATATAGAGAGAGAGAGAGAGAGAGAAATAAAGAGAGTGAGAGAGAAAGGGAAAGAGAAAAAGAGTGAAAGAGAGATATTGAGAGAGAGAGAGAGAGAGAGAGAGAGAGAGAAAGAGGTATTTCGGGTAAGATTAACATTGTCGCTTATAATATTTATTTAAAAGCAATTTTTCAACGTAATTTACAGACCTTACGATTGTTCGCTATCTCTGTTTACTATTGTTTTCCTTAAATTGACCACTTTAAATTGGTTATGACTTCATTGTTTTCTTCTTCACAAACATTATCTGTCTTTGGTGGAGCACTAAAGTGTATCCAGGTGTGAGGCTCCACTTCTGGACTGCTTGAAGTAGACAGTGTATATTTACCAAATCCCTCGGTAACTGATAGAGTGAGACAAAATTTTAAGTTAAACAGATTTGCATTCAAAGCTTTTATTCTCCTACATCGGTTGTCATACAAAGATTAAAGAGCCCTGTCCGCTCAAATAGTTATAGTTTAAGGGAGAGGAGAATTTGGAGAAGAAGTGAGAGCGAAAACCCAGAAGAATCAACTGAAACAAAAACAAAAAAAAAGTAACACTTTAGTGATCACCGATCAAAGAATATCAAAAATTTTATATCCTCGTCTTTATAAAAGAAAATACAATGCTGTTTGTTAATTATGGTAGCATCAAACTTACGAAATCGATGCAGATATCATTGGGCACCATGTAATTGAATTTTGAAGGACAGTTATTTATTGTCAGTTTAGTATAGTTACTTGGAGATAAAGTCTTCTTGTAATTAAATCAATTATTTTGTCTGCAAGAGAATTTCAAATTAATACAATGGATATTTGAGTATTAAAAATAATTAATATCCACGTAAGTAAGTCTCCGATAAATCGTAATTAAGTCGTTAATTTGCGGTAAATATTAATGTTTTCAAACAGAGATAATCACTCATAAGTAACTTATCTGCCTATCAGTATCTGGTATTATTACATCATTGATATCATTGATGCAATAATAATGATAATAATGATAATATTAATAATAATAATAATAATAATAATAATAAGAAGAAGAAGAAGAAGAAGAAGTAGAAGAAGAAGAAGAAGGTGAGTTATTTCTTATAGCAGCACAAAACAACGCCATAAGAACCAATTATCTTTGAGCCAAGATCGATAATACGCAAGAGTACGTTGTGATAGAGACGTAAAGATTAGTCTCATAATAAGTGAATGCCGTACATTTTACGCAAAAACGAACTAGACGCAATTGAGTGGGGAAGGGGATCGATAGAGAATTGTGCAAAAAATGTAGATTTGACCATGCTCCTATGTGGTATAAGTATGCATTAGAATCCCTCCTGGAGAATGAGAAGAATAAAATTGTCTGGGGATCGGATTTACAAATGGATCACCAAATCCCGACTCGAAGATAAGGACTGGTGGTATTAAACAAAAATAAAAGGTAAATTGCTTTACAATGGACTTTGCCGTCCTGGCCGACCATGGAGTAAAAATCAACGAAAAGAAAAAAAAAAGAGAAAAGTACTTGAACCTTGCTAGAGAACTAAGAAAACTGTGGAAACAGAGGGAGAGGGTGATACGATTCGTAATAGGCATGCATGGAACGGTTTTCAAACCTTTATGATGAAAATTGGCAGAGTTGAAAATCGAAGGAAGAATCTAGATCATCCAAAATACATGATTGCTGATATCAGCCAGAATACTGAGAAAAGTCCAGGAGATCTGCGTAAACTTACACTTCAGTGTAAAATCACCAACTAATGCTGACGCGAAAAACTCACAAGAACTAAAATAATAAAAAAGAAAAGTCTAAAAACAAGTCGATGCTGAGTGCATGAATACAAATCAAGAACAAGATACAAAAGAAAGAAAACACTTTTAGAGTAAAATATGGAAACGGAACGAACATAAAAGAAAGGTTAAATGGATAAAAAGCATGAAAGGCAATTGAAAAGTTTTGAAGACGGATCCAAGGTGGACGTACAAAGGACCTCAAAAATGCCAATACTCTGGAAAATACCAGATTGGAAAATTGAAGGCTATGATGGAATATATGGATACTGGTTTAAACAATTCACGTCCATCCACGAGAGATCTCCTTGACAATTGAGTAAATGCCGAGCAGAAGCAATCATATCCAAGTAGAAGACTAACGAGAAAACTAACCTAATGCAGAACCAATGTACGTATTCTTACCAAAAAAATGGAGCGCTAATTCAAATTTGAAAAAGAACGCTTCCACTGGAAATAGAATCTGTTACACCTTTCCTTATCTTATTCGTCTCGAGTTATTAAAACTCACACACCTTGAAAATGGTCAAAAAGCCGAAAGATTTAATATTAGCAAAGAATTCTCAAAAAAAAATCAGCCACTGTTTTATCTCGGTAAAGGTTCATTCTGTAGGATTTATTTCCAATACAAGATATATATATATATATATATATATATATATATATATATAAATTGTAAGTAAAGTTGGCGATTTTAGTCGAGGGCGACCAGAAAACTCCCTTTTCGATTGCTACTACATTGAGGGTTACGGGAGTGTGCTACTCCTTTCCCTGGATTTCTCCACTTTACTCTTGATACGAAACCTTATATTGCTGAGTGTTAAGCAAGGAGGTATCAAGTACCAGTTTTTGAGTCTTTGGTATGACGTGACCTGGGATTGAACCCTGGCCCTCGGGGACCATTGGTCAACACTATATCCACTAAGCCAATAAGCCGGTTATATATATATATATATATATATATTGTGAGGATGAAATATGGCACCCTAATATATTTGACCGTCAGCGGACGTTAGTAGTAAGCAAGAATTACAGGATATTGGCACCTCTCTATTATTACAAGCTGAGATAGGCATGCAAGGGCCTCACTCTCTATTAGTCATGTGTGCGTCAGCGGAGACGCAACCCCTCGACCATATTTGGTACCGAGGAAGAGCCCACCAAAAAATCAACACGTGGTGAATTTTCAAACAACGGAAAATAAGTTAGTTGCCGTTTATTCCTCAAGGGATGAAGACGCATAAGGAGTTGCATTTGTTCGTCGAAAAACCAAGAACACAATTTGGGATATGAAGACACCCGAATTCCAAAATAATTCCGCGCAGAGAACATTGAGAGAAAAGAAAGAACTTATCATTTGAATGAACCAGCACTCCGTGACATGGTAAGCCTCGATAAATAAATACCCAAAGAACAGAAGTATCTGAAATAAGACCTATATCCTTCCACCAACGTGTTATGGAAATCCACTTACGAAAAAAAAAAAGAGAAAAGAATAAACTCCACAGAATCCCAAGTAAGTAACATACAATTTAAGCATATTCAACTTTATCCTGCTACATTCATACCGAAATGATAGATATGAGATTTGGAGCACGAGCTCTGCCATTAAATCCCATAGTTTGAAGGAAAGCGGACCGTGTCTACCGTTGTCGAACAACCTTTTCACCTTCCGCCATTAACATATATTTTATGCCTGACTCGTCCAAGGATAAAGATATTTTATGTGGGCTTAGTCCGCGAAACGGATATTTTAGTGGAGGCTCCTCCGTGATACAGAAAGACTCTCTCGCTCCTGACTCTTACCTGAATTGTTTTTTGTCTTTGTTTCTTTCTTTTATTCAATAAAAGAATATTGTTATTAATCAAACACGGCAGTTCAGTGTCCTTATTTTCATGTGGAAGAATTGTATTTGTCGAATACCTTTTATTTCTGGAGGAAAGCTAGCCAGTTAGTTGTGTTGACTTTTAATAATTCACCCAGAACTCGCCAAGTAGCTTTAACACATGGTTTCTCTTGGGAGTTGGTGATATCTGTGACATTGAATAGCGTTCGGCAAACCACAACCAACGTCGGTGCCCGGCATTAAATGGTGGACTTCGTGGGAACAAACAGCACCCTGCAAGCCCGCTTGGCACATGGCGGCGTAACAATATATATATATATATATATATATATATATATATATATATATATATATACGGAGGTTGTTTAACAAGTTCTAAGCCTGAATAACAAAAAAGAGACCCATACATGAATAAATTTGTTGTGGGAACACACAGCAAACTATTATAAAACTAGAAACAATAATGAATATTTCTATCAGTTTCAGTCCATGTGAAAACCAGAGAAAGATGATATACGAAAGTAATTGTAAAATCTGGATTATACTTTGAACTTTTACCAAAACTATTTGAAAGCCTGCGTTTGAGAAAGAAAGAAGAAAAGGGAAAGGTAGACACTAAGATAACTAAGATACATAATTTGCTTAAAAGAAATAAGATATACAGTAATTAATATGAAAGGTTTAATAGATAGATAGATAGATAGATAGATATAAACTGACTGATATATATTTCAACTGAAATAACTAGTTAGCTAGTTAGCTCAGAATAAAGTGAGATAGGCCAATATATATATATATATATATATATATATATATATATAAACAGAGACAGAGAGACGGAGAATTGAAAGAGAAAAAATGTCTTTATTTCAAAAAATATACAAGAATAAACTTACATTTGTCCATTAATTGTATAAGCTTAAGCACATAAATACAGTTATTCCATTTTCTTCAATTATTTATGTCTGATGATTGAGCCCAGTGCATGAAAGTTCAAATAATAGACTTCTGATGTCGATAATTGTTATATATTTTGGCTTTTTACTTGTTCTGTCATTATAGCATTGTTGAGATTCCTATACACATTTCATTTATATGCATGTTTAAATATATATATATATATATATATATATATAGTCATCCACAGACAGATCTGTTTCGTTCTATCAGAACTCATCAGTGTGGCTAGACAGTATCTTCCCGTAGCTGGCATCGAAACCCGGTTGACTTAAACGTCAACCCAAGCTTCAAACCATTCAGCCACGAGGAGATATTAGCTGCGAAGTAAATTTTAAACGGTTATGAATCACAATTACTATTGTGTACATACATCCGTTCAACGGTAGCCGAGACCTCAATTCATATACGAAGAGGCTTGCAATAGTCGCTAATGGCAACATGATTACTTCTTCGCTAGAGAACTCAATCCCACGAGGGTAGGGGAGTATATATATCTCTATAATCATCCACATACAGATCTGTTTCGTTCTATCAGAACTCGTCAACGGTAGCCGAGACCTCAATTCAAACGAAGAGGCTTGCAATATACATATATATATATATATATATATATATATATATATATATATATATATATATAAGTGTAGTGTCACGTGGTAGCCCACGGAGACGATAATGGTAAATTTACTACTACTCGTATTTGAATTGACAGTATCAAGCCGTCAAAAAAAGTGACCGTTAAGGAAGGAATGTGGGTCACACAGGGGAGACCAGGTGTTGGCACTTAGTAACTTCAGGTCGCCGGACACCGGAATGGGAAAGAGAGAGAAGCCAAATGATTGGCTTGGACCCCAAAGCGGAAGTGGGGCTCCCTTCCCCTCAGCGGAAGTAAAGGATTTGAAAAAGTTTTTGAGCAGGGTTCGTAGCGAGCGGACGAACCATAGCCATTTTACTCCGGGTGGAAGACTAAAGAATTACTGAGACACGAAGGACCCCAACTCCTTCAAGCCAGTATTAAAAACAGAACAAAGGCTATTAGCCCGTGAAAGAAGAACGATTCTCCAGTGGAACCCCGTCGAGAAAAAGATAAGTAACTTTGGGGACATTTTTCCTTTATACCCAAATTTCGTTTACCACTCTCTCTCTCACAATTTGAAGAAAGATAAAAGTCAAGAAAAGACATTTATATTCGTGGACTGTCCAATTATTATATGTTTTGACACCTTGAAAGGCGTATATAACTGTAGTAAAGGAATTCATGTATTTTTATGTTACCATGTGGTCTATGTTGTTATTTCATGCTTCTTTTCAGCTTCTATTCGCCTTATGTTATCTTGCTTAGAAATGTCCTATTAATTCCTAAAATATCACACGGGAAACCGGAGTTGCTGACTACTACAATATTAATATTATTACGACTAAAACCTATAGGCTCATTATCTTCCATTGTCTCGGGGAAGGAAGAAAGCGGCCTAGTGGGTGTGTGATAGTGTGAAATTTGGAACGCCTTGCCAGCGGCGGTCAGTCTGGTCCTAAATTATTCCCTCACGTAATATGCCAGTTCTTATATGCCTGAGACAAAAACTCTGAACGAGGACTTATTCTATAGGGGATCAAGTGCCAACCTGCCCCGTCTTCACACGTGCGAAAATAAAGTCACGTTTTGGGATTTTAGTCAATTTGCCGTCACAGTAGTAATTTATGGAAACTTATAGAGTATGTACTTCTGAATAAATATATGTAATGGAAAGAGCAAACGTGAGACTCTGACCGCAATTTTCATTTGAATTTCATGAGGATCTACGCATACATTTAAATCGTTGCTGCCTGAACCCTAATTAGATATTTAAAGATACTATGGAGAAATAAAAAAAAAATCTTTTAAAAAATAACAACAAAGAAACAAAAGTCGTTTTAGTCACGATACAATCTTTCAATTAGAAACAAATCGCTCAATCTTTTGCATCGACTTTTGTTCTACGATCATTTTACAGCCCGCAGGATAAGTGTTTTTTGCTTCTATCATTTCTTTACTTTGTGATTCATTCGTATAAAACCACCATCTGCTCCGAGAATCATACAACGCCGAAAGAAAGAACACTGAAAGCCCAAAATAAAATAAAACAACAACAACAAAAAAAAAAACACCCATATTTATTGTTTTTTTTTAATTATCCAAATTACTTTCTTTTTCTTCTTTTATAGAAAATTCAGAAATTTTAAACATTTTGAGGAGATATATTTCCTCTTGATAAATTACAACTTTTAAAGCTGAAAAGCAAAGAAAAGACAATATCGGAGATTTATTGTTCGTGGAGATCCTCAAAGATTTTAATTGTAAATGATATTATTGAATTGATAATGGTAATAAAACTCGTTGTTGATGTCATAAATGCTATTAATCTTATGAGAAGTTAGAAGAAGTGTTTACCGCAGCTGGAGAAAATATAATGAGACTTTTTTTCCTTTGTGGCCGCTAAGTGAAATGTATGGTGAATTTTTGCAATTTAGATGCATATAATGCTATTAATTTTAACCATTTTTTCAGCCGAACAATTCTGAAAATTATGAGATTGATTTGAACCTTTTATTTTTCGATAAGTTCGAAATTCTTTATTGTTTGTCTCTGTCAATCCTTAATTTAGTGGAAAATAAACATAATAACAAGATTTAAAGGCGTTGATAAGGGTAAACTAATTATATATACCATTAGCCTAGCAAAATTGGTCGGAAAAATTTTAATCCCCAATCTGAAGAAGCTTATCATATTTGTAACGTGACTCAAGTAATCTATAGCAATAAAAGTAAAGGCAAAAATGAAGAAACAGGACTACTTATAGATAATACAGTAGCTGATTGTAGGAAGCAGATTTTAAGAATAGCCTCTTTGTGAATGTAGTTAAAGTCCACAAAACTTAGACATTTGGGATTTTTTTGCGACCCGCTATTCTCTTTAGTGTGAGGGTTCGGGGTCAAATCTGCGTAAGGCGAACAGATAATAAACAAAACCTGGATCTGGTATTGCCACAATATACTACATATGGACAATGAAAAACCGTAAACATAATTCCACATGGGACCTAAACAACAATCTTCGTTGTCATGATCGGTAGGTGCTCCCTTAATTGCAAACATGGGGGACCCAGTAGCACCCTGCAATTGTTGGCTGTTCTTCTTTCAGGTGCACAAACGATGAACAAATCAACTATTCAAATTAGAGATCCCAGCCGACAAATTGGACTAGGAAAGGTAACAAACTAGCAATATACTGATAGTTTAGGTGCGACTCTACAAAAAGAGGTTATAGAAAAGAATGATAGACACTTGGACAGAATTTGTGAGGTTTAAGACTACAAAGTAAAGGATCCTTCACCAGGTTAGGATAATACAAAAGGATGGTTGGTTTTATGACATTGAAATACTAGAAATTCATCAACAAATATATTGGCAAGCATATCAATAGACCCCTGATACAGTGACAGAGACACTAAATACAGGAAAACCAGAACATTTTAACCAAAACCAAAACGCTAAAGGATAATGGCAGAAACACCGCAAATGCAACGACGATAACCTCGACCCAAGTGGAAAAAATGAATGTCGAAATTATGAAAAAAATCATGTCCGAAAAGTAAAACCACATTGTCTTCTCTCAGAAATCATAATTGGAGAATAACAACAACAGTAATATCAATAATACTAATAATAATAATAATAATAATAATAATAATAATAATAATAATGCACATAAACTTCTTAGACATGCAAACGGTTCACTTAATCTCGGAGGAGGATTTGGAAATAAAAGGACAAGTGGAGATCATCCAAACCACAACATTATAGAGAAAGGACAAAATTCTGAGAAGAGACCTGGAGACTTGAGGAGACTTGCTGCCACTTCAACTCCAGTGAGAGACCATCAGTTAACTCTGATGTGAAAAGCTCTCCTGGAGTAGATATACATAAGGCATAAAGAGATTAACCAAAAATGAAAAAGAACGCGAAACAAACAATAGGAATATGCAACCGGGATATAGGAATGGAATTTTGGACTGAAAAAAATTGCGATACTGATAAGGAAAAATTGGTAAAAGCGAAACAATAGAAAGGTTAAAACTGCCATATGAGAAAAGCGATAGAAAATTTGATGAAAAGAAAAACTCAACTACCTGGGAATATTGGAAGTGGATATCATCAAACACTTAAATGAAAGAAAATGTGAGAAAAGAGTACCTCTGAAGAAGGAGAAGTTTCGTAAATTAGCTCTGCGTCAGAAATCTCATTAAAAGAAAAATCACCGGATAATCTTGACTATTCGTAAAATAGGCAAGAGAGGAACATCTACAAATAGATCTTTACACCTTGTCACGAGCTATAAAAGCTATGGATCATAAAGATATCGGTGATACAATTTCAAATAAGTCCGTCCGAAATGGTGAACAAAATTTCTTCAATATTTTCTTTAAGAGAAAATTCTGAAGGAATTTTTAGATAAGATATGGAATCGAGAAGCTATACAAACCACATAACTTTTGAGATCAGCTAGAATAATCTGAAGCATCCAGGTGACCGGAGGAGACTTGCAGTCAGCTTTACTCCGGTAAAAAAGAAAAAAAACAAACAAAAAACAAAACAACCAGATAAAACTAATGTGAAAAATAAAACACAAAAAGTTAGAAAATATATGATATCTTAATATTCTGTCATTATCTTAACATGATCCTATCTTACAATTAAGTATCCCCATTCAATACAGAAGTATCATTCTCTGATACTTCACCTTTTATTAAATTGTTTAAACTTATAAACAAACGCAAAAAAGATAAAAATCATCGATTTTTATATATATATATATATATATATATATATATATAAATATATATATATATATATATATATATATATAAAGAAGACATTGTTAGAACAAAATCATTTATATCATTTACTGAAGACTGAAAGACGTAAGTGTAGATGTCGTGACTGTCAATCAGAATCATAATAAACGTAAAGAATACCCGCAAGGGAACAGAATTTAAGGGGAAGTTGTGAAAAGTTGTTTTTTTTTTGGTTATATAGGTTTTAATATAATTATTTGTTTTATAAACATTTTTTTAATAATAAAATAATAAAGTAAATAAAGTATAAACAATTATTTTAATGGTGTCCAATTTTGTTTTTCTTTTATGAAGATGATATGACAAAAAAGTGTAAATTTGATCTATCAAGTAAGTCTACTCAGCTAAGGGAACGACAATAGAAATTATTTTCAATAATAACTCTTCGTTGAAGAAATCATCTAAACAAACAAAAACACGTATTTTTTTTTGTCGGCCTCAGTGCGTGTGTGAGCGGGGGGGGTATGTGACTATGTGTAAGTGCACGGGCGTGTGTGCGTGCTTTTTTTTTTTTTTTTTAGGTATGTCTGAGAATGTAGAGTTAGATATTCTATCTTAATAATTCAAAAAGATATTTCAGGTACAGAATAGAAATAACATGGTAGCAAGTGATTGATAGGATTACACTCCGATACGTAACGGGAAAAAATATACATATATATATATATATATATATATATATATATATATACTTATGCTAGCGTGTATATATAATATACATGAGCGAAATGATTGATATGAAAAAAACTCCCTCACAGCCTCTGTCTCTTTCTATCTCTCTCTCTCTATATATATATATATATTTATATATGGTTGCCACAAGCGTAAAACAAAGCACTTCAAATGAATTGAGCTCTCGGTAGCCGTTAAGCGGATATATGTAAACAAAACAAATATGATACATTAGCGTTTAAGTTTCCTTCGCTTGCGCTGGTTTCCTCGTGGCTGAGTGGTAGAATCTTGGATTGGCGTTTCAGTCAGCCAGGTTTCGATCTCAGCTTCTTGAATTTAGCCAGTCTAGCCACACGGAAGAGTTGTGATACAACGAAAAAGTCAGTCTGTGGATGACAATATATATATATATATATATATATATATATATATATATATATATATTGAAGACAGGAAAGGAAGAAAGTATCAAAAAGCATTCTGGAATTGTGTGATGTATAGATATGAAAGGTTGATTTATATATGGATTTATGTAAATTTTTACTGTTAATGACCAGGAAAATTTCACACACACACATACACTATATATATATAAGTGTGCGTGTGTGTGGCATGTTTGGTACAATATGCCTGGATAATATGAAGATATAAGTAAACTTAGCGACCGAGTTTAAGGATGACCCGAAAGCTCCCTTTTCGATAGCTACTACACCATGATGTTGGGGAGGGCGCTCCTCTTTTCCCTGGATTGCTCCACTTTACCCTTGATCCATACCTTATAATGACTCGACCTGGGACTGAACGCAGCTCTCCCGGGCCATTGGCGAACACTGTAACTATCATGCCAATGTCCGATTAACACATAAAAAACCCACTGTTGTATCGCTACTTCGTTACCTTATTACGAAGAAATGTGTTTAGCTAATATAATAATTACTTTGTTAATAACGTAAAAAAAAAAGTAACACAAGATATAT
Organism: Sepioteuthis lessoniana; assembly: GCA_963585895.1. NCBI lineage: Eukaryota > Metazoa > Mollusca > Cephalopoda > Myopsida > Loliginidae > Sepioteuthis > Sepioteuthis lessoniana. The sequence goes on from CAUZXS010003542.1 coordinate 38,699, forward strand.
TTTTAATGAGAATCACAATTTAATCCAACACAGTTTATTCAGTGGTTAATATTTTGAATTGTATGAATTTGTAAGTTTTGTAACATACCTTCAGAAAAATTGTTTTCCAATTTATTTAAAAGTACGTAAACCAGGCAATAATCCACACAATCTATCTATCTATCAATCTATCGATCTATCTGTCTGACTTGTTTACAACGTATGGCTAAAATAAATAATTTAGAATTCATTATTATAGCCTAAACATTGCTAGACGTAACTGCAGTAAAACGAAGTATACGTCGTATTCACCGGCACATTTTTACACTGTAGTGGTCCGAGAAGAAAAGTCTGTGTGACTTGTTATCATTGGAGTGTGTGTGATGAATAGCTTCTTTGGACGACTAGGTTGGATAAGGGTTTTTCGGAGATTGGATATTTACCTGTCTTTTTCTCGAAAGATTGTTGAATTCTGGATCGGGACCTGGTTTTCTAAGAAGCATGCACGTTTCCAACTCCTATCAAGATGTAAGATTTTATCTTGTCTCGTAGATAATAACTGCTATCAACACAAGGAATTTGAAGTTTATATCTATCCTTTGTTGGCAGATAAGTTTTCAAAATACAATTGATTTTTGAAACAAAATGGTGTGTGTGTGTGTGTGTGTGTGTGTGTGTGTGTGAGAGAGAGAGAGAGAGAGAGAGAGAGAGAGAGAGAGAGAGAGAGAGACTAACAAATGCGTGTTTCAGTTTGTTTATTTATTTGGGTTTTATTGCAAATAAAACGGAAACGAATTGCTACGCATCGTGTCACCCAACGAACAACATGACGGAATTAAACGAACTAGTTTATGCCGGAGCGAAATTAATCTAAGATAAAATTAGTGTTCCCCTAAAAACACAAACTGAAACTCAAAACCTGGATAGGAATTATGTACCATAGGACCAACATTTTGTGCTGTAAATAAAGTTCACAGAAAAAGAAATACTCAAACTCGAAGGTAAGGGGAAAAAATATAGCAGTCGTTTTTATTCGGCTATGATCAATACAACTAGACAACTTCCTTCTTCTCCCTTCCTCTCGGTGGTGACGATGGGTGTGTGAGAGCTGGCTGTTTGACACACGCTTGTCACAGCAGATCGGTCGTAGCAGACTGGGGTATGACGGGTCGGGGCCTCCGGAATCTTTAACGCCCCCGTTTTGACATCTGCCTTCAACTCTCCCAAAATCTCATTACTTATTTTCTTATATAGTGATTTTGGGGAACAAATCGAAGATCCTCCAAGTTCGATGTCTCAAGTGAAACACGTGATGATACATCTGTGATTATTTCATAATCACGTCTAACTTTGCAGGTCATTCTACCTGCACGCGCTAGTCTTGTGACACCTTCACTGATTGACGACAGCGCCCGTCTGTAATAGTACAATGAGACTGGAAACACAGTTAAGAACTCTACAACAAACGAAAGTGATAATACAATGGGAAAAAAGCTGGAATATGTCGGAATGAAAAGAGAAAAAACAATACAAGTAAAACAAACAATAGAACCCAAGGAAATAAATCAGAAGATATTGACGAAAGAAGGAATAAAAAAAAGATATCGAGAGAGGATAAAATAATACAGAAAAAAAACAAAAAAACAAGACATTCCAAAAGGACGGAAGAAGATTCTAGCAGCAAGTAGCGGGGAAATGCATGAAGACATACCACCAACTAGATGACAAAGAGACAAAAAAGTTGGAGCCAAATATGGGAGCATAACAGAAAAGTAGAAAGAAGAAACATTGAAAAGAGTCACAAAGACAGGAAGAAGGTCCTAAGCGAAAATACTTCCCTAAAACTCGTGACAATGCTTAAGGCCTTAGATCACAGAGATAATATAGACATATTATATGTTTATAGCAAATCAAACCTTGTAGGTTGTTAAATGCCACATTTATTTTTACACTAATAAACATTTCTATTTTAAACAGTTTAGTTTAGCATAAGTACACATTTTGAATGTAAAAAAAAAAAAATTCTATTTCAAGCTATTCAGTTTAGTCAAACAGTTCTAAATAAAACAATTTAGTTCAGTATAAGTATAGTTTTTGTTTACACATAGTTAAATATAAAACAGTTCCATTTAAAACAATTCAGTTAAGCATAAATCAGCTTTTTAAATGATGTACAAGGTTTAAAGGTCAAAACAGTTCCATTTCAAACAATTCAGTTTAGCATAGGTACGCCGTTTTCAAAACAGACCTATTTAAAGCAATTAAGTTTAGTATATGAACACAGTTTAGTTCTATTTGACCCATAGATAGGACCCTATCAGATGCTACCACTCTGAGCCAGAGTGGACCTGGGAGCGATGACAGTGAAGGTGTACTCCTCATTCCCCAAAGCTCCAGCACTGTCGGAACCTTACCATCTGTTTATTTTCATGTCACAGACACTTGTTGCAGAGGTCTTACTCCACTGCAGAGGTGCAGCCCCTAGTTTCACTTAGCTCGTTTGTGATAGATACCATCTAGACCTTTGGTCTGGATTGATGGTCAGATGTATTCTCCTTCACTCAAACACGCACACTACTGGTTGCATACTCTCTCCGATGGACGAATTCTCTCAGACCACTCAAACTAGATATATCCTCTTACTGCTCAAAAGGCATGACAATGACATATTTTAAAAATCGCAGATCATTTGATTCAATAAAATTTAGCTAACAAATACACCCTCATAAACTTACGTCTCCGAACTTTGATGTCCAAAATGCAATTAAAATCCAAATCCTTCCAAACATTGTTACTTCCTCTAAACGATGGTGTCTGGAGCGCAATTAAAATCTTCGTTCGATCAAATGTTTTAAATGGTTACAAACGCCCAACATTGATGTTCTGAGATCAATTAAAAACGTAGTGGTTGAGAGCGCTGTTAAAAGCTTACATCGACCCAATGATGGTTTTCAGAGCGCAATCAATAGCCTACGTATACCCAAAGCTGGTCTTTGAATTACACGTAGATGCTGGAAGTTCAATTAAAACCAAAGGTTTGCTCAACGTTATAGTTAGTAAAGCAATTAAAATTTTAGTTTTGCTAAACGTTAATGTTTGGATGCAATTCAGATCTTAGTTTTGCTCAACATTGATGTTTGAAACTCAATTAAGAGATTCTGTTTGCCCTTGGTTGGTGTTCTAGGCGCAATTAAAATCTGATATTTGCCAAACATAAATATTAGAAAAGCCTTTAAATCCTTACATTTATGCAACGTTGCTGCTTTATCCCAACTAAGAGCCGACGTCTGCACATCGCTGGCATTCGAAATGTGATTAAAATATTATCTGTCGGAAAAAAATAGTAGCTGGGCGATACTTAAAGGGCAGGCAGCAATCGGGGTTGCAAAAAAGAATTGCTCTTTAAGCGACCCACCCAACAAGGTCTGGTAACAGGACTATCCCAATTTCTGGAGTAGAAAAATAACGATCTGGTCTCCATGGTAATACGATTTAGAATGACGAATAAGAGGTGACTGAACTTGAATATATAGGTTGTAATCACCTCTCACTCTCACCCCTCCTACTCTCAACTCTGACCATAAATATCAGAAGCTGATACATATTAGTGTTGGCCACAATATCCCGCGAAAAGAGCCCGCAAGACGTAAGTAACACTCCAACTCATTTCTTTTTCCACATATCTCTGTCAACCATTGAAGTTTAATACACAATTAGAGGTTTATCAAACTTTGATTTTAGGATTGCAAATAAACGCTTACATATGAGAAAGGTGTCAAAAATGGATTTAAATATTTTACGTCAACGAAACGTTGACGTTTGGAAAGCCATTAACGTAACACTATTTTCAAAAGCCTCGTTGAAAGCTTACGACAGTTAAAACACGATGTTAGAGGTGAAATCAAAATCTCACTTCTGTCCAACATTACTGTTTAAAACAAAATGAAAACGTTACGTCTGCCGAATACTAATGTTTGAATCGAAGTTAAAATCTTACTTCTACCAACGTTGGCCTTTGAAAAACAAACTTGACAAATATTTGTTTTCGGACCGGAATTTAAACCTTTTGCCTGTCAAATATCCATGTTTGAAGTGAAATTAGTTGATGACGTTTGCCAAACGCTAATTTTCAAAACGTGATTAAAATATTACGTCTATCAAACAGTAATGTTTATAGCGCTAATGAAATTTTAGGTTTCCCTAACTTTGGTGTTATGTGCACAATTAAAAGCTAAAACCTGCCAAAGACTTTGTTCCGAGTGCAATAAAACACTTGCAAATGTTCAACGTTGGGGTTAGAAGTGTGAATAAAATCTAAATGTGGCTATTTAAAAAAATAATTAAAATATAAATCTGTTAAACGTCCCTGCTTAACGCGAAATTTCAATATTAGGTTTATATAACTTTAATTATTAGAAAACAAATAAAAGTTTACATCTGCCAATGATGTAGTTTGAGCACAGTTAAAGCCTTACTTACGATGTTGTCAGAAGCGCTGTTAAAATCGTACGTCTGCCAAATGTTAATGCCCTAAAGTTGATTAAATTAAAAGTCTATTAAACGTCCATGTTTAAAGCGGAGTTAAAATCTTATTTTCACTCAGTTTTGATGTTCAGAGCGCAAATAAAAGCTTACATCTGCCAATGTTGTAGTTTGAGCTCAGTTAAAAACTTACTTCTTTCAATGTAGTGGTTAGAAGGGCTGTTAAAATCGTACGTCTGCCAAATGTTGATGCTCGAAAAGTGATTAAACTATATGTCTGTTAAACGAACTTGTTTAACGCGAAATCAAAATCTGATGTTCTGATGTTCTGAGTGCAAATAAAAGCTTACATTTTTAAACATTTGAGTGTTATGCTTAATAAAACTTTATTACGGGATCCCACGCTCAAACATGGTAGTTATTAGAAAATATCATTTATGTGCTCTGACATTTCCTCTTAGTGGCGGCCTCAAACATCTTGTGTGGACCTTGATCTTATGTCTTCTATGCAGTAGGGTAGGTGCTACTTGCTTGAATTGGCCTCCTGCTGTTAATCGATATGCTTAATATATCCCCTGTCAAATATGACAGTGGGGTGTCTCTGTATGTGACAAAGACCTATAAGAATGAATGGTGTTTTTGATTCAAGTGAAAATAAGGAAATGCCGAATATAATTTGTGGCGGAAAGCTGCAGCGTCGCTATTGAAGTAAAACGTTTCTGATTTAAAGCCGAATGTCTTGTGGAACTTCAGGCGGAATTTCACTTACAAAGTAGGGGTCAAAGTCAGTCGGGTAACTGAAATACAAGCGTGTTCGTGGGATATTGCATCCTCTTCAATGCAATCTCCAGCTTCCTATTCATAGCTCTATCGAAAAAGAAATATTATCAATAGTTTGCACTGGGCAGTTTCCGCTCTCTGAGATTATTTCCTCTACGAATTACAAATTAGGTGTATTAAAGAAATAAAAACATAATATGAATTATATATTGAAATATTTTAAATTTATCTAACAAATTCATGACAATTTTGAATATACAAACTATTACAAAATTTAATCTAAGTTTCAAGTAGATTTACAATCTAGTATTCCCCTTAATCAAGTTTGGTTATGAATACTACCAAACAATATCCGTTGGATTGGATCATGTTTCCTTTGTAAGTAAACATCTTGATGTATTTATTTCAGAAAAAGAATAGCATATATATTATTGGTAGAGGTGCACTTATTTATTGGCCAGCAGGTGTATGTGTAATTACTTAAGCCCTCCACAACGAGCAAGATATGAAACAGGGTCATATTTTTGGCTGAGTATAGTTGGTCTGAATGCAGCCTTTTCCTTATTCTCAAATGATTGCCTAATCAAGGCTAAAGAACCAAATCGGTTAAACAATTTACTCATGACAGCTGTATCCATGTCTTTGATAGGGACAATAAAATGAAATGGAATGCTCCGGATTTTAAGCCTTGTCCAGAATTTGACCTCGGTTCGACGATCTTATTTTCTTACGGCGATAACCTTTACGCCAAGCGCATTTCCCAGGTATGTATAATTTTTCGATCTATCGATTTGTCTAACACTTCATACTCGTCATGTAATTTTTGCTCTCGATGAATCTCTGTCATTATGGTAAATGTAACCTCTTCCCTGTTTTATTCTTCCGGTGGCACTCGTATTTATCGATGTAGGAAATGGACACAACAACTCGGCTTCAAATCATGGGTGTGGCATTTTGCAATTTAGATAGCATTAATGGACTAGTGAAAGGTCTGTATACAACTATAGGTAAATAGTAGGTGAGAATGATGATAGACTATAAAGGTGTCTTGTTGGATAGCTATTGTTCTTCCTCGTCCAAAATCGGTTCTTCTCTTCGCCTCTCCGTTCCATCTTGTTCCTTGGATGCTATATTCTTTTCGCTTGGAAGAATAACAAATACGAAATCTTCTTGTCTTAAGTGCACACATAACTTTATTTATTTCATACATTTTACCAACCTCGTGAACAAGTCCGGAATGCCTGGAACACAGATTGAAAATTCGAGTGGTATCAGTTTACTAATTTAAAGTTGAACACTTACTTCTTGGATTTTCATCATCACAATTTACAATTCTCATATGAATGCCATGCTTTCAACGCCTCTTAAAGGTCATTATCTGCCAATTACACTTGGTTGATTACCAGGACAGCTGTTTTAACAGCGATTGGTATCCTGCACAACACGCCCCACCAAAAATAATGTACCATCACAATTAACGGTATGTGGGAAATGAACATATAACGTTCATTACTAAAGAGTATATAAAGAACATAGGAATCTCTGAATTCGAAAACACGTAACGACTTCTTGTTCAGGTACGAAACCTTTTTATTAACTTTGAGTTAAAGGTTTCGACGTAAAGAGGAGAGACACAATCTTCTATGCTGTCTTATTCATTTGTCCCCCAACTCGAGCGGCTCCCCACAGGGCGCAAGTTCGCCTCGCGCTTGGGAGCTCCAAAAGTCGATCCTTCTTGTTTGGCGTCTAGTACCCGACTCTTTCTCTCTTCAAATTCTCACACAAATCTCCGCGCGCTTCCAGTGCGTGACGTCACCCGCACCCCGTCACCGCGTTTCGTCTCGGACTATTATGACATCTGAGTGACACCTCCATCCGCCCGCGCGCGCCCGCGTTAACACCTTCTTCAATATTGCACCTAACTAACCCATGTGCTGAGCCGAAAGGTTGTCAGCCTAACTAAACTCAAAGGCATGAACCGAAATTCCGCGGCTATTTTATAACAATAAGAGATCAGACTATTATTTAATCTTGGATTCTTAAATCATGGTGCGATAACCAGTTTGGAGAAGGTAAGCGAAGGAAAATGAACAAAGCAAAATAAAAAAGGAAAATAAATCATCTGGTAACCGATGCCACTATTTCATCATCATTTACTTTTCCGTTGTATTTTTTCATACAAAAAAGAAAACTATGTCAGGGAAAAATTAAAGCTTTCCTTTTATGCTGGTCTCCTTAATTAAAATGTAATCAAAAATTTAAAAAAAAGAAATGAAAGTGATTCTTTAATACTAGTCATCCACTACTACCCCATTATAAAATGCCTCTTTTCAAAGCAAGGTAACTATTGCAGACAAAGTGCTTTCAATGCATTTATTTGCTCGTTATTTTGTTTTGTTTTTTTTAAATTCTTTTCATTAACAGCATTTTTGATGATTGCTTTTCTGTTTAAGATGAACTCAGTTAAATACAACTGTTTCGTATTTTTTTAATTTTTTAAGTTTTTAAAATATTTCTCTTTTCCATCCATGTTTTTTTTTTATCGGCTGGGAGATCGCGTTCGTTTTTGAGAAATCAAAAAAATGTTGCATCAGCCATGCGCGGAAATCATTTTTAATCTTCTGTCAGTGCTATTAAAAAAAGAATTTACAAGTATTCTAGAATAGTTAAACGATTATATCAATACTGTATACCGTAATCTTGATTGTATCAGTATACTAATGTATTTAAATTAAAACGTTTTAGCCAAGTGATGGGAATTGATATAACTTCGACGGTTTACCAAAGGTTCTCCAAAGGTACGAGTATTTGTCTGCGAGTTATTGAGATCCCGGTCTCCGAAGTACTGAGATTCCTCAACTGTTCTAACCAGCAGTAAATAAGTCGTCATGAATCAGTTTACCTACAAATGAAGGAAGCTATGAGTGGCTTGTCCACAACAATTAATGGCTTGTTTTTTTTTTTGTTATCTTTCTTTAATTAGGTCATAACAAGCACATACATAAAGATACATAAACACGATGATCCTTACATTGTAGATGGCTAATTGTCTGATAGCGGTGAGGGAAAAACAATACGATAATCGCCTTAAATTTGGAATGTCTTCTGTTTTATTTCTTCCTTTCAGTTTCTGGGGCAATTTGAAGTATGTAGAATGAACAATGAATACAATGTGCAGGGTAGATTCATTGTTTTATTATGAACCAGCTCTTCTTTTATCTTTGAATGGTTGAGTCACTCTCTGTCCCCACTACTGCATTGTTTATGGATGTATGATTTAGTCAACCTATCTATATGGATATCATACAGTTTTTAATCTAGATGACTCTCTGCAATTGTGAAACATGTCATCCCATTAAAAAAAAATCCCGTGGAAATTCAGATATAAGATGGAAAATAAATGCAAGAAAACGAACTCATGTTAGGCAGTTGTAATTTATTAATATTGTGTAAGAGATAAGTACATTTTGCAACCTTTGTCGATGGAGACCCTAAGGCTCCCTCTTCAATAGCTACTACACCGAAGCGTAGAGGAAGAAGCTACTCCATTTCCTGAATTTCTCCACTTTACGCTTAATCATCATCCTTATAGTACTGAATGCTAAATAAGGAGGCATCAAGTACCATTTTTGAGTCTTTTGTATGACTCGACTTAGGATTGAACCCGGAACTCACGGACAATTGGCAAACACTCTACTGGCCCAGTTTTGCAAGATATAGTGGTCGGTAAATAGAGAAAGAGAGAAAGAGAAGGATAAAGAGAGAGAGAGAGAGAGAGAAAGAGAGAGAGAGAGATATGACCAGTTACAGTACCACAAATTTTTTTTTGAGATCATACTGATGCTGTCTGGAGTTAGTTTGTCTTATAAAAATTTACACATGAATAAACAAACAATTACTGTAGCCTAATAACAGTAAAAGATCATTATTGCTGCGACGGTCTCTTTTGGTAGGCCGTATGCTTGTAGGATTTGAGCCATCTTCCCTCTGTGTATGGAATCAAAGGTCTTTGGTCTTTAACTAAGTTAAAACTTAACGGAAAAGGAGAAAGGATTTTTTTTTTTTTACGAACGCCATGTGAAGCAGCCTGGTGGACGTAAAGGCAAGCGGATAAACCTACTGACGGCCTAACGCAATGCTTAACCTGGTCCTGGGCGTATGAATCTCACGGTTCAACGGTCAGGAAAATCGATCGATCAGGGAATTACTGCTGCTCATCTATAAGGTGGGCTTCTATGGATGAGAATAAAAACAACCATCGAAAGATAACCATGACCTACACTCAATCCACATGTATAAACCGCATCGATCTCAACGCGGGTAAAAATGGGGTGCGTCCTGCTGAGTTTGGAGTCCTTGACTCAGTGTTCGAAAAATCAGCTACAGAGCTCAATAAAAAAAAAATTACAAAATGCAAACAAGCAATATAAATAGCGACATTCAACGTTAGAACCTTAAATAGAACAGAACAACTACTAGAGCTGACTGCATCGGCGGAAGAACGTAACATAGACATAATATGCATTAATGAACACAGATACGTTAATAGCAAGGATATTAAATATCGTGATACTGGCAATGGATGGACGCTAGCCACTGTATCAGCGTGAAATAATTCTGTCAATGCCACGGTAGGAGGTGTAGGAATGTTTATAGGACCAAAAGCCTTAAAATCACTTAATAGCATAGAGAGAATACAACCTGGGATGATGGAAGCTACTTTTAATGGCAACCCCAGATCAGTAATTATCTCCTCCAACATCCCTAACAATGTTAGAGAAGAAACTGAAGTTATCGCCTTCTACGATGATCTATCCTCTCTAGTGCGTAGCATTCCGAAAAACAACGTTCTGGTCATTGGCGCCCACATGAGGGAAAAACGGAAACCAAAAATACAGCCTACACAACTCGTCAAAATGGAATGGACAGATCTAACAGATTTTAGAAAATAGATTAACATTCCTCAAGACAAACTTTCAAAAAAGGGAGGGAAAATTATGGACCTTCATATACGAAAACAATACTGAAGCACAGAGAGACTACGTCTATATAAACAAGAAATGGAAAAATAGCGCAATAAATTGCAACGATATTAACAGATAAATATGTGTTAGTATTAGGAATCAAATTCGATGCTCTACAGGAGAAGACAGAAATATATACCCCGAATGACGATTATGAGAATTTTATCAACGCACACCTAGAAGCAGCAACGAAATATATACCAACAAAACTTAGAACTAAATCTAGAGTCCCATGGAAGACATTAACGATTAGAGAAAAACGTGCAGACGTGAAAATTGCCTCCGAATGTAATAGGAGGAACCAAACGAACACAAATGCCCTGAAACTAAAAATGGCTCGAAATGAATTAGTAAGCATATACCTAAAAGAAAAGACAGATTACATACAAAAACCGATGGATAAGTGTAGAGACTAAGTGGAAGAAAGGCAATTTAGGATAGCGAGGCAAACGATAAACGAAGTGAGAAGAAGGAAGAGCACTGCTAATTCTAAACTGAAAGCTATAAACCAACAAGAAAAAATAAAACTGTTGAAACAGCATTTCGAAATGTACAAGGAAACCCACCGGAAGTTACTCAAGAAACAAACACGAGACTTATTCGTAAGCTATTAGACACTAAACTAGGACCGTTTACTTTAGGAGAACTCGATTCAGTACTTAGAAAAATTAGAAATAGAAACTTCTCTGACACTGCAATGCATTATAATCAAAATACGATAGACAGATGATGAAGGGATGCATCCTCCATTTCCCTTAAAAGGGCAACCTTGGATTTGCCAAGAACTACCGAGGCATAACACTTACATCCATAGCAGCCAAAATATACAATGCCCTATTACGCAACCGCATAGAACCCAAAAGTGATAATATTCTTAGGAAGAACCAAAATGGCTTCCGAAGAAATAGGTCCACGACCTCACTAATAATGACTATCCATAGAATCCTTGAAGGCGTACGGGCAAAAAACCTAGAGGCGACAATGCAATTTGTAGATTTTACCAAGGCTTTTGATTCCATTCTCAGAAGGAAGATGGCATAACAACAGAGACTGTCGCAGCCGTAATGATTCTCTAAAGAAACACCAAAGTGAAAGTACATTCTCCGGATGGAAACAGAATACTTCGACATTGTAGCAGGAGTACAACAAGAGCACACACTCGCCCAATACCTCTTTATCATCTATCTAGACGTGCTTAGAACATCGATTGATAAAATCAAAGAAAACAGTTTCGCGCTGACAAAGAAAAGAAGCAGAAGGTACCCCGCAAAAATAATTACCGACACCGACTACGCCGATGACCAAGCGATTCTGGCAAATACACCCAACCAAGCCGAAACATTACTGCATACTTCAGAACCAGCTGCCGCCGGCATTGGCCTCAGTGTCAATGCACACAAAACTGAATACATGTGATTTAATCCAACAGGCGACATTTCCACACAAGACAGAACCTCCCTGAAACTGGTTGACAAGTTCACCTACCTAGGAAGCAGTGTCTCATCAACCGAAAAAGACATCGACACGCGACTATCAAAAACATGGACAGACTCGACCTGGGGTTGATCACTGATCTTCTTGGCCATTGGCGAACACTTTACTCATTAGGTCAGAGTGCCGGTAGAAATGTTCATATACCCCAACAGCAACGTCATCTTTTTAAAGTGCTATCAACTGACGTCCAGCAACAACGTGGATTGGTATGTTTTCAGTGTCAGTAGTATTGTATGGATACACCACAGGGGCGCCAACATAAAGCCTCTAGAAAAGACTAGATGGGAAACACTCAAGAAGGCTACGCACTGTTTAAAAGAATCCCTGAAAAAGCAACTTAGAGAGTGACTGCTGAATGACAATTTACCTCCCGTCTGAAAAACTATCCAAGCAAGACGAACAAAATAAGTAGGACTTAATCGGAAAAACAAAGACGAACTGTTAAGTAACGTTGTTCTATGGTCCACTATATGGAGGCGCCATCAAAAACTTAAATCCTCTGTGTGGACATTGGATGAAGTTTAGAGGGCCAGCCGAAAGCGATAGATAATAGGGTTGGATTGAGATAGAGAGTCAGGTAAATCCCTGTTGTAACTGTGACTTAATAGTCCATAAATATATTATAAATAAGTTGATTGTAAGTTGGCCGACCGTAGCCACGAGCAACCAAAAGAGTCCCTTTTCAATAGAAACTACAGGGAAATTCGAGGGAGTGCACTATTGATTAATCTATATTGCTCTACTTACCATTCCTCCGTACGTTATAAAACTGATTGCCAAGCAAGAAGCTATCAAGAACCATTTTTTGAGACTTTAGTATGACTCAACTTGGGATTGAACCCCTGTCTCCAGGATCATTAGCAAACACTCAAACCACACATACACACACACACACACACATACACACACACGCACACACATATATATATATATATATATATATAATCTTCGCGGATATTAAAAATTTAACATAAAAGATACAAATTAATACACAGTGGACTATATATATATATATATATATATATATACGATTAACTTGTGGGCCAGGGGTTGTTTTGCTACATGTAATCTGAGCGGAATTTAATCAAAATTTAACATGAAATAATAAAAAATGGATACACATTGGACCACATATCAAATGCATTCAGAAAAAATGAAAAGTTTATTTTGATAATATTCCGGAGAATTAATATTATAATCGTTTTTTTGGGAGGAAATCTCGTGGTGTACAGGCTAACTTGCTAGATTGTGACATTGTAGAAAGTTATCTCGAAACCTGATCGTACAATTAAGTTAATCTGGAACTATTACCTAAGGAATGGTCAAAACTGCCTCATCTGAGACCATCTACGGATTAATTGGAACCATTAATTTTCTTCTCACAGGTTAGCTTTTGCACTATATAACCGATGAAGGTTGATATACCATTGAACAAAGAAACCTAGTTAAACTAAACTAGATCATTTATCCTTTCCTTCAATAGTCAAAAATCAACTTTAAATTATATGGATAAATCATAGAAATTACAATAGATACTGGGATCAAAAGAATGATAAAACCATTTGGAGTCGGTTTATAAATGGTTATCCATTTATCGTGCAGTTTTCTTCTATTTTCTTCGTAATATTAACCATTTCACTTTTTCGATTCTTTCAGTTAAAATGGCAGGGTCATTTCTGTTAAAAATGTTTCAGTTTCTATTCATAAATATTATTTTTCAAGTATTAGCTCATTGTAATCACTATATATATATATATATATATATATTGGATATCTTTTTTTAAATTTTTATTTCATATTTTTTATGGTTTTGAGCTCAACACTGGTAGCTTCTGCCAATATATATATATATATATATATATATATATATATATATATATATATATATGAACTTACTCGCAGGTTTTCTTTGCAGTACTCAGTATCTAGAGCGAAGGCCACATATACATCTGGAAATAATGAAATGTTATAAAATTACGGATTGATATTTTTATATTAATCATTTTTAATTAATAATTTTTTATCATTCATTTTGGTTGGGCT